>CM040096.1:16317500-16546407 GCA_022496805.1 Pohlia nutans
AAACGGTCTCTCGGGAGCTCAGGGGTTTAGCAGCCCAAGCAAAAGACCACTAAAGTAGTGCACCCTGTTTGTGACACCTATTAACACATCCATTGTTGTCATTTATTTGTCCTTATTTAAATAATGTTCATTGACTTTAGAAATTGTGGCCATTTGGAACAGCAAAACTTGCATTATTGCCAAATGTAACTGACAATAGTTTTACACAAGTGAGAGCTAATGTATTTTCTTAACAAAGTATATATATTCATTTCAGATTAAACACACGACCATTTAAACTAAGATTTGTGGCAATTATGCATGGGGGCAAGGAGCATTATTGGTTGCCTTTTTGCTCTACACGAGAGGCCCTAGTGCCACTCTTGGGTTTTTTGATGGAGTCTTTAACCCCTAAAGGATCAAGGATTCATGGTTTTAAAATGACAAATTCAATTGATCATATTGTCAAAATATAATTTAGATGGGACCAATTTTTAGATCTTTAGAATCAATGTAGAACAATGCATGTGTTGGTCAAAAAAACAAACAAATTTGAACAAAAGGAAGTTCATGTAGAACCTACTCAAAACTACTAAAAAAAAACATGAGGTTCAATTTGGGCTTCTTGGTCCTTTAGGGGTTAACAAAGTATATAAATTACATATGATGTCAAAAAAATACTTTTTAGAGATCCTTCATTACATTTTCAAGAGGGTAGAGCACACATAGGGTGCCCCGCCATGGTGAGTCTGCTTTAGTTTGCTTTTCATAAAATCATGCAGCTCGGACCTTCCATGATTGCCAGCCCACCCTCAGCTGGCCTCTTTCGTTCCACTGTCCGTGTCTCCAAGCAAAGTCACTCACTGATGAGCTTGCAAAGGGGAAAATCACAGCCCATTTGTCAATGGTTTACTTTCTCATGGACGTCACTACACAATTGGTGTGGGCCACGCTAATTGTACAGATCTTTCTTTTTACGAATTTGGAGGCTAGATTGTTTGAGTGAAGATGTCCTTTTATTTTGTTTGCACATGTTTCAATTCAAAATGTAATTGGATATCACTAATTTCTCCCCCACATTAATTGTATATTACACCAAATGAATAATTTCTCCCCCACATTAATTGTATATTACACCAAATGAATATGGTAGAGTGAAAACCCTTTTAAAATTTAGTCCATGGGATTGTGCTTCTTGAAGACCTTTACTTTAAATTCCACTGACGACCTTAGGCCAGAGCTCATTCAGTTGGGTCTTGATGATTATAGGTTCCACTTGTGGATTTTCAACGCTTATAGGGTATGTAAGCGAGCCACGAGCCGTCAATCAACAATTTTAGGGTTTTCTATGATGTAACCTAGCCTTTCACATCCTTGAATGATCTTTGAAGACTGCTATGTGAAGTAACTTAGCGTTTCACGTCATTTCCATTTCATTGCCTCTTATGTCGTCACCGGTCGTGAGGAGAGGAGCAAAGCGCTAATAAATATTAATAAACTAGGTACGCGGGTACATTCATGATAATATGAGCCAACAAAACTGTAATCGAGCATTAAAGTTTCTAATATATTTGAATTAACTGGAAAGAAGGACAAAGTCATGTTATGTAAGGTGAGTAGAAGGTGAGACAAGGGCAATTGAGTTGACTGGCACAGTTGCCACGAAATCCCAAGATAGAATACGTGTTGAACTAGTTTTGGGGTAAAAAATAGAGCAAAACTAGTTATAGGAGGAGTTTGTTGTCGAATGCATGCATTGGATGGCTAGCTCGGGGACGTCACTTAGTGTAAATTTTGGTACATATGAGCGAACAAAGGGTATTTAATGGGGGATATGAAATAATTGGAATATCCTACTATTTATAGTACATTTAAGGTATATTCCACATATTCTAGGAATATTTCTAAAATATTCCCAAATTGGTTTTAAAACACCCAATATTACTTCTATAAATTTATAAGTTTTATCTCAAATGAATAAAAGACACCCTATTTTTTGTTCTCTCATAGTTATCTAGATTCTTGACAGTGACTTCTCCAAGATGGCTAGTGCGGCTTGCAAGCTTATTTCCTGGCCATCCACCTTTTTCGCCGGCTACAGAATTTTGCCTCTTGTAGGATTACAACAACCTCGTAGTCCAAGGAAAAGTGGAATTTTCAATATGAGTTTTCATTTCGGCTACACTCCTAGAGAGCATAGACTTCTATTCCTTGGAATTTTGAGGGTCAACACTGAGGTTTTGATTTCGGTTATCTCAATTGCATAAAACTTTTCTATGTGCTAAATTGTATTGCAATTTTATAGTATATGTATGTATGTATGTATGTATGTGTATATATATATATATATATATATATATATATATATATATATATATATATATATATATATGATAAATGTTTGAACTATGGATGATGATTTAATATGAATAATGTCATATAGATAAAGGTTTGGTATCGAGTTTGGAATGCATATTTAGTACGCATAAGGATTTGGTATCAAGACTGGATTGCATACATATTTAAAGATTTTCTTTTCTAAAAAAGGATTTAAACTTTTTACGAGATTTGACCACTTCTCAAGTGCACCTTTTCAAGTGGCTCCTTTCGCTCATATTATTGTGAATGTACTCAAGCCGTGCCGGAGCACGATTTTTCCAATGGCGCAACCGACATAGGAAGCCTGCGTTCTTTCATGCGTGCACCACCATGAGTTATACAATTGCTCTAGTATATTTTAGTGATCAAATTTTGAAAAGTCAAAACTTGAAGTGTTACAATATGTACTGCGTGCACAATACATGTCTAAATATATACTATAGACGTGTAAACACATGCCACACTAGTGCAAATGCATTGCATGAAGTTATATATACAACCATTCATCAGCAAGTGGTATGATTGGTGACTCTTGAGCAAAAGTGGTTAACACTTTAACATTTTAGTGTAATGTAAGTATTGCAAATTTAGCCAGGCCATACATACACTTGTACATCTATACTCAAAAATGATCACCAAATATCATGTCTTTAACTATATCTCCCTTTCAAGTATCAACACATTTACGTGTACATCTTCGATATGCTTACTTGTGAAGAGTGCTCACCATAAGTCACAACCTTGATTCTATTTCCATCGCAAATATTCATTTGAATGCCGATGAGTTCCGATGGACAATTGTATTACACTGATGGAGCAATAGAAAAGAGTGAAGTGGCTTATTCAACGTAAACCAAAGAAGAAATTGCACCATTTGAATATTGCAATATTAAGTATTAAATTTTCTGATTCCAACCTTTTTCGAGAAAGCAATGGCCTCTCAAAGATCTAAGTCTTTAAAAAATAGAAATTTTGATTCTCCCCTCTTTTGTTGGGCAATACCTTCTAAGTATTTTTTATTTATTTATTTGTTTTCTCCTCTAAGCCTTAACAATATGGATATACATTCTCTTTAGCTTTCCAATGACATATAACATGCTCCAGTGCATTAGAGGTGTAATTGAAAACCTTGAGTCTCACCGTTAGAGAGAGAGTAATTATGGCTCGTAGGGCCAACATTAATGAAGAGTCTATTGGGAGAAATGCTTTCTATAGATGCAACCACTACTAGAAAATCTAACTGTTTTGTTGATTCGGTCGCGTTGATCAGGGACACTTTTCTCTTGATTTGGTCACGTTTTTGTCTAAATCAACAAATTCCTGTCCAAATCAACAGAAAAGTGTCCTTGATCAACGCGACCGAATCAACAAAAGAGTTGGATTTTCTAGTAGTGAACAATGAGACTCCCCGGGAGGTCACCCATCCCAGTACTATTCCGACCCAAAGGCACCTAACTTTAGGGTTATGATGGGATCTCGTGTAGTAGCTTTGGTATGACTGCATCACTCCCATCCTCAGTTCCAGTTTGTGTGTCCCATGATAGTGCCAACTTTGAAGAGCTATAACTTCTTACTCGCATCTTAGATTCAGGCGTTCTTTGGACCCATGGGTACATACTTCAATAACGTTTCCAACCATGTATAGCATGCACGTCATCTCGGCCTTACACAATGCTATAGCATATTGTTCTTTCAGGACACCTCTTGGTTTCCTCACCTTGTCTCTTGCAAGGTTCATCGTTGCTTGCTCCTACAAACTTTCCAACTATGTATGGCAAACGCCCATCTTAGCCTCACATAACACTATGGTGTGTTGTTTGTTTGGGACACCTCTTGGTATACCTAGCTTCTCTCTTGCAAGGCTCGAGCTGTCACCCTTGGGTCCCCTTTGCTCGCCATAGTTTTTGAGCATCCTTTTCAAAGGGATGTGACAATGCTCCAATTTTGCCCACTTGTACGTAGATGCTTTCTAATTTCAGAATGAGAAGTGGTTGGTTTTAAATTACTTGAAGATTACATGTGGTTGGATTTCGATTCTTTGAATTGCAATAGTTGGGGATACCTCTAGGACCAGAATGGAGGTGGACAATTTTAGGTGCATGTACGATGTATCTAATAATATTAATTGTGTATTATTTTGTTTTGGTAGTATGAAAAGTCCCAAATTTCATCCTTTCACATACGCTTGAAACTCTTTTATATCACACTTTCTGGTAACCAATATTCATGAGTTCAATGTTTGTGATGTGAAAGGTGTTTAATTAGAGGTGTACACATTAGAGGAAATATGGGCTTGCAAGTCGCCTTTAAAATGCCCACCTTTTTGCCCATGGTGCCCATACGCTGCCATGTCCAAATTCACAGACAATGCTACAATGAAATTGATACTCTGATGGAAAAATAAACGGTAGAAAAAAAAATTAAAATGCATGAAAATGGTCCCTAACCGGGCCCGCCGCAATGCGTGTAGCGCAACGTCGTGAATCAAACTTTCACCTTACCTAATAAGAACAAATTTAGTAAATAGACTTGTGTCCACTATTAAATTAAGGTTCCAAATCTTAAGCAAAATTACATAACATCACAAAGTTGTTCACGTTCTAAGGTTACACGGTAAGGAAAAAATTGAAACAAAATCCAATATCACAAAAGTGTTCACATTATAAGCTTACAGGGTAAGCAAAGAATTAAAACACAATCCAATATCACATAACATCACAAAACAAAATTGTTCACGTACAAGCTTACATCGTAAGCAAAGAAATAAATCAAAATCCAATACTTTAAACCAATCATTAGAGGCATCCCTGTAAATATTGCAAACCTTAAATACAAGTTGCTACTTTGGAATTACTGATCAAAAAATATAATTCCCCTAATAGATTGTAAAACAACAACTGCTTAAACGCCAAATCGCTTGAAGAAGATCTATAGTCCCAAAAAAAGCTATAATAGCAAACCAAAATGAATTGCGGGAAAAGAATATAAGCAGTAAACAAAGCTCCAACTCTTAGTGCGTGAATTGGAAATTTGAGAATTTCTCAAGAAATGATATTCCTTAATTGAGCCTATAACAAAAAAACAAACAGGTAGTTAGTTTTAAGTTGTACACAATGTGTCTGCAACATACCACTACTTGTTATCGTATATTCACAAGAGATAAAAATCAAAGGTAACATATGAAAATTGGAAAGCAATTTTTGACGAACATTGCATGGTGGACCTATTATGACCTGGGTGCCATTGCTTCAAAACTCCCTGTTCAACACAACTGGAGCATCAACAACTTTTTACAAACATGCAATCAAGAAAAGAGACTACTTGCGGGCTTAGGGTTTGCTTAAATACCTGAGACAAGGTGTCAATTGCGTTGTTGTGGATTACAATATTGCCGCTTCAAGGAAAAATCCTTTGAGCATTGATCGTTGTTGCAGCATGCATGTATGGTACGTTAACGCACAGAGCCCAATGCGCCGCCAATTTGACACTATTTGCGGGAGTATAATGAGAGTGAATCTCATAACTAAGTCCTTCAAAGTAAATTTTGAAACGTAGAGGGAGGGCAGGGTTTCAACAACCCAATCTCCTTTGTATGAAGTTGGTACTCAATAATCAAGCTCATAAAATGAATCCAATCATTTGGAGGCAATTCACTTTAGCTTAAGTAAGTTCAGAAATTGAACTTATTAAGTAAAGTCACATGTACAATACAGTTTGAGCAGCGAGATAGGTTTTCTAGGCTTAGGTTTCAAAGCCCAAAGCTAAATCCCAAAAAATTAAAAATAAAAAAACTACGTCTGTTAGTGCCTGTAGGCACTAGCAGGCGTTGCATTCAAAATTATTTTCAAAATAAGCACATAAAACATCAACGTCGGCTGGTGATGCGGGCCCAAAAGTATGTTTTTTTTTTTTTTTTTTTTCTTTGCAATTTTCCAAAGGACTCAGGGCCTTCTAGAGCCCCATATTTCTTCTAATGTTATAGCAAATATTCTATGAAATTTGAGAGTGATATGAAATATTCTATGAAATTCTAGAATGTATCATTCGAGAGTGATAATTACAAGTTTAAAGTGTACTAAAACAACATTTTTTGAAAATTTTAACTTCAATTTTTTTTTAATTTTTTAAATTCATTTATGCTAGTATTAAGTTGTTATACACTAAATGGGCTATTTAGTGTTCAGTGAGAATTAATGTCTTTTACCACAAGTCATTCAAAAGTGAGGAGAAATAGTGTCCCTATAGTACATACAAGTTTGCCACTTGTCATTCCCACTTTCATTGAGAGTGCCATGTTCCTTTTAGAGTGACATGAGGTTGCATGTCAAGTTTATTATAAAGTTGCCATTTGTCATTCGAACACTACATCCAGAAGGTTTACTTAAAGTTTTTATCATTTAAAATTTGATAGTAATGTTTTTCTTACATGGGCACTATACCTCCAAAATGGTCAAATAGTGTCCATGTTGTGAATAGTGTCCTGGACACTAAATAGCCCATTTAGTGTAGTGTCCAACATCAGTAATGTTGGATATTTATTACATCCATTTTGTATACAAATTCTACCATAAGAACAAACTTACGTCTTTTTTGTAGCTGAAGAATCTGATTCAAAGAGCCAAATTTTTCAAATGTAAACAAAATTCGGAAATCATATTTATACCACATTATTATTCATTATTATCTTCTCATATGGTAAAAATTTCAATTTTTTTGAATAAATTAGAGTTGTCCGTAAAGTTGAACAAAAGATTCCACAAGAGGAAAGACAAGGCAGAACTTGTTTGTTTAGCTTGAAGGCGGTCAAAAAATGAGTTTGGCCCCTCTTCTTTCGACCAATCACAACGCACTACGAAGTTAGAGATATTCGGACCTTGAACCTCCCCAATGCAAAAGAAGCTCCCCAAACCTAACTTGAGTTCCCGTGGAGGAATCTCCATATACCCCCACAACCTCATGGTCCCCCAAAGGAAGGAGCTTGGTGTCTTGTGTGAATGGGTATTAAAAAATTATATATTAAGATTGAAAACTCCCTCTGGTAGACAGGCTACCTGGTTCTCACTCCACGGATAACTCTATTTTGTAATTTATATGAGATGATTGAAGAATCAGACTAATCATATAAATATTAGTAAAATTATGAAGATTTATGGGTTATAATAAATGCATGATTTGAGTTTGATTGCAGGGTTCGACTTGAAGCTTCGACATTGCAGGGTTCGACTTGAGGCTTGAACATTGCAGGGTTAACTGAAAGAAAAGTCTTTCTTCCTTTTTACTCATATCTATGTCAACAAACCCTAACCATGTTGAAGGTGTCCAACTTGAACTTCTTACGTCCCCAAGTTCATTTCCAATGCAATGAGAACAATTCAAATGTGTCCTTGAGCACCAACTTCCCATTCATTGAATTTTTCTTGTACTTCAATGAAAAGCTCTGTCCCTAAAACTATTCCATACTAATGTGGAAAGTGTCCAATCACATGTTTGCACACAAGGAAATATTCTCTTTAGACATGGAATGCAATATTGGAGAGTGAGTTAAAAATAAATTGCAACATATCATAGCCTCGTCGCTACGGTGCCTCGAGGTTGGTGAGCCTGGGCGTCGGGCTCTGTATATTTTTGGGATGCGCAGCTATCTCCGCGTCAGGCTGCGTCAAGCTCATGCGTGCCGGGGTCAGAGCTCATGCGGGCGAGCGGGCAGCAGCTCATGCGGGCGAGCGGGCAGCAGCTCATGCGGGCGGGCGGGCAGCAGCTCATGCGCCAGCTCATGGGTTAAGTTAAGGTGAGTAACAGCCTCCAGCAGAGTAAGCGTTTGACAAGCTGGCAGTTGACTTGTAGTCACAGCAGACTAACCCCCCACCACAGAGTAAGTTAATGCACAGTTATTGAGCATTACAAACTCCTGCGCCTCCATCTCATCTCCGATTCCATTTCAAAATAGGTCTCCAGTCAAAGACACGTCCTCTGCAATGAATATTCCTTCACTTGTGTGTAAAAAAAAACTGTAATATTTGTACCTCATTTCATGCCCTAGTGATTCACCAAAAAAAATCTAAGATCGCAATTCAAAAATGCTCTTAAAAAAATCAACTCATAAAATTAAGCAACCGAAAAAATCAATCACATGTTGCCAGTATCTTATTCTTAATCAAATTATAAAAAAAACAAACTGCAATTTTAAGTTTCAAATTTATACAAAATATTGGTAATAACAATCATAGATCTAAATGTATTGAATTAAAAAATAAATGTAAAATTCATAATGTAAAACTTTTATACATACATCAAGTTCAAAATATCCCTCCTAGTTGCATTTCATAATGCATCTTTGCAATTGTCCAAATTTATACAAGGGTGAAGACTTTATGGAATTGATAAATAAACAACTCTAATACATGGGTTTAGGGTTTATGAAATGGATGATTTTATTTTGTTTTCCAATAACCATTTTAGAGCTCCAATTATCATTTTTTGTTGCATTAACCTTTTCATCACCATATGTGATTTTTATTTGAGATTTAGTATGTTATAACGAATGTGAGTAACATTACTTGGAGGAGGCTGGTCCCATTATGCACAACTTACTAAATCTCAAACAAAAATTACATGGTAAAAGTAAAAGCTTTCAAAACTAAAAACTTGTGTTGAGGTTCCTATAACAACGCAACCTCAACACTTAGTATTATTATTATTTGTGTTGAGGTTGCTTTGAGGGAGACTTCAAATATTTTTTCATTACAAAATTGTACCAAAATAATAATTATGCATGAAAAATACAATAAAGAAAATTATATTAGCAAACATGCCTATTTATACAAAATAATTAAAAACAAAGGTTTGATACATATTTAGAAAATCATCAATACAAATATATAAACATAATAAAATGGTAGTAAGAACCATCTTAACCCTTAAGGGTCCCTAACTTTTTTGAGCATAAAATCATCATCGCTTTTGATGTCTATAGGTCTAAATGTAACTGAGGTATAGAAACCTCAACCGTACAATCTTGTCACATACATGTTTAGGGTTATGTGAATCAATTTTGACCACATACATTGCAAGATCATAGTGTTTTAGTGCTAAAAAAGGATGCTAAATTTTTCCTAACAACGCAGTTAGAGATGAAATTTGTTTTCAAAATTACTCAAATGAAAAAACTTTAAACTATAAAGTAGTTTAAAATCATCATATAAACACATTGGTACCAAAAAAGCCGCATGAAAAATTTTAATGTACCCTAAAATCGCCTTGCAATGTCAAAAAGTAGCCCGAAAAGTGACCCATTTGAATCAAAAAGCAAAAAGTGTCCAAACTAGACCCGTGCACTAAAATGACTCCCAAACATTCATAAGAACATGGATTGAAGTCAAAATTTTACCGTGATAACTAGACTTCAAGGGAAATTCAACCCAACAAGTTTTGTTGAAAACGGACTTGGGATCAAGGAGATATAAGCCCCCAAAGTTGCTGCCATCAAAATTCACAGTACTGTCCAAAAAAGATACCTACTTTCAAATGATCACCAAAAATTCAATTCATGTCGGATTGGTCTGAAATTTTTACCACTCATTCCATACACTATGCGAGGAGTTTCTACAAAATTTCAGCAAAATTGGACATGTTTTGCAAAAGTCACAGCTCTTCAAAAGGGAATGTCCATAAAAAAACGTCCATATATATGGACGCCGGGACGCTTAGGGGTTAATATAAATATTTATTATATATAAAGGTGAATTATATAAACACTAAGTGGCAAATTCAAATCTTAACAAAGCTATAATTATGCTTTTACATTTTAAAATATTTCCAAGTCTTTGAAGAACAACTCTATATCTTGATCGGTCTCATATCCATCTTTATCTAGTGCAACACTATAACCTTCCTTTACAATCGTGTGTTGGCAATTGTGACACTCAGTAATGGTGACTCCATCAAAAAATATGTTTAGGCCTCCACATTTTGGACATTGCTCTTTGCACAATTTAGGCAATTTAACCCGTGCCCGTTTTTTCTTCACAATTTCCATTCGACGTGACACTTTGACTCCATCGGGTCTTGGCGATTCTAGTATGGGTTGTTCTCCTCCATGTGGTTCTTCGTCATTGAGTTTTCTTTTTTTCTTTTGGCTTCCGTGTCCAAGTCTTGTATTTGTAACATTAACTTGAATGGGAGTGATGCTCCCACATTCCCTTGGCATTAATACTCAAGTTGGTCTTGAATCCAAGTCCATTGTGCTTTGCAAAATTGCCAAAAATGATTTTCTCATATTTTTTAAAAGTTCATATTGTTCCCCTTGTAGAGCTTCCAATTTTTCTTCTAATCTCATATTCTTTATACCAAGTAATATGTCCTTCACAAGCTCACGTTGAACATCATCAATGTCTTCACTCGAGGCTTCACTAGTCTGATGATCCATGGTATTTGGCGTTGAAATTAGAGGTTCATTATCTCTAATTTGCTCTTCAAAATGACGGATGAATCCTTCGGGTTCATATGCGCTTGGCATTAAATTTAGAAGATGTGGAAACTCTTCCCGAACTATCATCTTCACTGCCCACATGTGCTTGCATATAGGGCCATAATCATCACACTCGCACCACTCTCGAGACACGCTAACAATGTACCACTTGTTGTCATCTGTTTGACATCTAAATGTAAACTCGAGATGACATTCATCAATAACCTCCAAATATGATGACGGATCCGATTTGTAACGTTGAACTAATGCCTTGGCCTTTTGTAACTTCAATGTTCGATTTTTGTCTCCTCCCCTTTTAGAGTACTTTCCAGATTCACTTAACCAATGAGCTTTGTCATAATGCTCCACTAAAGTGATTCCACCAAATCTTCGTCCCGTATTTGGATTTCCGATTAATGCAAGAATGAGCTCATCTAATCGACGGTTAACTTTTCCATCTAATAGAGTGTACTTGATATATTGCCACATACATTCCATAAGATTAGTTGTGTTCGCATTTCCATGGACTATCATCGCCGGCCCATCATTTTTCCACATATTTTTAAACATGTAGATTGTTGGCATATTTTACTTTAAAATTTTCATATGCTTCATGAAAACTTTCCAAAGATGATGCCTCTAGCATGGCACACATTGCTTTGTACAAATCTCCGCGCTCTACCTCGGGCAATTTTGGCAACAAATGGTCTACCCATGCTTTTTTTGCATGGAACCAACATAACAACAAACGACATGCGATTTGGGATCCACCGATTTCTTGGTTTTCCCAACACCCAACATCCTCATGAATTGCTTTCGTTATAGCAATCCTTGAAGTCTTGTCCTTGTCAATTACAATAGCGTTTGGCCGAATTGTATCCATGTTAAAAAACACAGCCTTCATTGTAAGCCACAATGCAGTTCTTACATGCCCTTGTTCTTTGTCATCACTACATAACATGAGAAAGATGAGCATTCCCAAACCATTTGCATTAGGACACATTCCGGCAAACAATGGCATGTCTCAATGATTTGTTTTGAAAGTCGAATCTATTACCCATGCAGAATTGGGGGTGATATTTTTTGCCCTCTCTAATATCTCCTCTGTTTGCATCACAAGTACAAATGGCCGTTTCTCCGGATCCGAATTATTAGGGCTATAAGGTTGATAAAAAATTACCTTTTTTTTCTCAATCCATTTTGGGATCGTCTCTTTCATCACTTCATAATCATCATCACTGCATTTTCCTTCTCTTTGTAAACGATATGATAGATTGGATGCTTCTTTTGGATCTAAAAAAAAACGGAATATTTTTTGTTCATGCAAAGGAGTTTTTTCACGCAAAATGTCTTCACATCTTGCGGAATAAGCAAGGGCAAATTGTATGTTATTCAAATTACCCAACATCTCAGCGCAATTATCTAGTGCACTTTGATGAACGGGTAGGAAATAACAATCTTTTCATGATCCCGGCTCATGACCATTATGCTCCGCATAAACATGAATTTGAATGTCACGTCCTTCGTCGTCCGGATATATGATTTGCACATAGAATTTGCAACCCACATACTTTGCTGTAGAATGTTGTCGCATTCGGTCATTAGTTCCATCGGTGTTGTTAATTGTATTTCGTGGCTTTCTTCCACGGTGACAAACATAAATAACAACCGTTGATGCATATGGTCTTACTCTTGTGTATTTATGAAGTAATTTCAAGCACACTAAATGTTGTGCTTTCAAATTATTCATAAACGTTTCTTCTTCGCTACGAGGCATTGAATAATGACTCGTGTATTGTCGGTATTCGCGAAGTTCGCTAATCGGGGCTATCCTTTGTCCACCTCTTTGTTGCCCAAATTCACATGTTTGACATGTCTTGATAAATTCTTCAATAAACGGCCTTGGAATGCCGTTTATTTGTGCCCCTATCAACCATCCTTGCTCTACAATGGTTGCATGCGTATTTTTGTACGCTTGATGACATTCTCTTCCGCGGTGTGCATTTTTTACAATTGACGCCCATTCATCAATATAAGGAACGTTTAATGTAGGAAACTTTTTGTTGCCCAAACGCTCTTCACCATTGGATGTCATTCGCACCTCAAATGTGCGCATATATTGCCCCCATTTTTTAAGAATTGCTTTATGCAATGTCTCCAATGTACTTCCTTCTTTAGAAAAGAAATTTGGATCGATGTCGATAATAGTGTCTGCCGACGGCTTCAATTCGCCTTTCAAGCATTTTATAAAGTAATTTCCCAATTCTCGCTTGAAAGAATAATATATTGTTGACGAAACAAATAAAGAAGGATCCAAGTTTGTTTCTTGAACCCCCTCGACATGCTCCGTCTCATCTTCTTCTCCTTCGCTTGGTAAAAGTGGTGGGAAATTAAAATCTATTTCCTCATCTGATAAAATATCATCGAGGTTTAAAACCTCAAAAACATCTTGTATTCCATCCATTATGACAATGTGTATATCATCAATTTGTCTCCACCATTTTTTTTTGAAGTTGAATTAGAAACTACTTTCACCTGCAAAAACCACTAAAAACTTTGATGTTTAAGTATAAAACAAATATGAAGCAACCATAAAACAAATATGAATCAATGATTAATTTAGCCTTCATGTGATTTATTTTAACAACAACTATGAGGCTAAAGAAATAGAATGAGGATGATTTGAACATGAAAAAAAATCAAACCTTAAAGGCTAATCATGTTAAAATATATTAAAAGACCCTTGGATGTCAAAATCATAAAAGCCATGTTCATCGAGGGTTAAGTTGACCAAGACTTAAATTAACCCATTAAAACATTTACGTTTTAATTTCCCTTTCATATAGAATGATGTTGAAGAAGATTGAGTTAACAGGGGAATCAACAAGTTTAGTAACTTTAAAATCATTAGCTAACAATTGGAGCTTGAAGAAGGCCTCAAGTTTTTTTTGCTCGAACCCAAATTGATGAAGTGGGCATGAAAAATTATGTAGTCCTACATGAACAACCATCATCCACGTTATCTTTGGTGGTCCAGATTCTCCTTTCCATGCACTTTCCAACACGCTTTATAATTCCAAAATCCGAGTTAATATGCAAAAGTTACACTTGTTTAAAGTTTGTGCACTGGGGATCACAGCGTGCTGGCTGCTCAGTGGTCCCCAATGAACAAACTTTAAACATGTATAACTTTTGCATATTAACTCGGATTTTGGAGTTTTAAAGTGTGTTGAAAAGAAAATGTAAAGGAGATTATGGCACAAGTCAACAAAAATTTGACCTATGGTGATAAAATTTTCACATTGACCGTTATCCTAATTTCTTCAATTTCTCAAAGGCACGAGGCCTTGTTGAGGCCTCACTTCTCTCCCAAGGCCATGTTTTTTAAACCCAAGCAATAAATTAGAGTAAACCCGCAAATCAAAGTTTCACTGCTAATGTACCAAAAAATCTTGAAATGCAACTCATGGTTAGTTATTTGTTAAGACCAATTGTGAAATCAAAAATGTTCAAAACCCTAAATCCTTACACCTTTAATCCCTAACCCTAAACCATGCATATTTTGCATGATGTACGGATTTGAACTCCGATTTCTTATCCATCGTGCACTTTTTGCAGTGTGGATTTTTTTCTTGAAACTTTTATGTGAAGTTAGCTTTGTGTATGTGCGATCCGATTAGAAAGAGGATGATTCGTGAAATTTTTATTCCTCGTTTCATGTTGTAGTGTTCCACCCAAAATTTCAAAGATTTTAGTCTAAAAGTGCTCTTGAAAAAGCCAACTACTAAAATTAAGGAGCCAAAAAATTTCCAAAAATCACTACACTTAGAGTATTACATTTCAACCCGGGTATCCAAAAAATTTCATTATTAGATTGTCAATATCTTATTTGTAATCATATTACAACGAAGCTCTAAATTTTAAGTTTGAAAATTTATACACAAATATCGGTGATAGCAATCACAAATCTAATCGTTTAGATAGAATCTAAATCCATAATGTACATCGATGTAAAAGGTAAAAAAGTGTAAGTAAAAAGAGAAGTAAAAAGATGTATCTACTATGCATGAGGAATTTTTTGAGGTGCGTGAAAACTTTTCAGGTGAAAGTCAACAATAAGTACTTGGAGAGGGTTGTAAAGGAGAGCCAGCATGTACTTTATTTGACTTGAGAGAGTCATTCACTGACTAACGAGGAAAAGCAATCAGAAGGGAAATTTGAAGGGAAATGAAGGCAGAAGGAGGCCTGAACAGAGGGTTACAGAGATAGAGAGGTAGAATGGTAATATTCGTTTAGTTGGGACTTTTCCATCATATTGGAACTTTTTGAAATTTACAGCTGAACAAAGATCTAATGAGCAATTGCCCAATGGATCTATGCCGGTTGTAGATTTCAAAAAGTCCCAATATGGTGGAAAAGTTCCAACTAAACAAATATTGCCATACAACTTTTATTCATTCATCAAGTTGAAAATGTCCCTCTTAGTTGCCTTTTATAATGCATCTTTGCAAAAGTGCTAAATCTGAAAAGGGTGAGAACATTTAGGAGTTAAAGGTTAATGCAAAGGAAAAAAAAAATCAAAAACTCAAAATTCAATACAAAATAAAACCAAAGTAAATGGTATTAATCTAAATGATAACAAAAATCAAGGAGGGATCATACCAATCTTAAATTCTTCAAGAAAACACTTCGGCTATATTTTGTAGTACAAATAAGCTCCAAATAATAATAATTGTATAATAACCTCCTAATTTTACAATTTTTGTACAAATAAGCTCCAAATCCGTCACCGTAACAAAAGTCTTTCGTGAAGCTCCAATACGTCAATACTCCATCACCGCATAATCCGTCGCCATAATAAGCTTTAATACACGTGTGAAAGAAAATACATGGGCCTAACAAACGATGGCAAGAATTTGGTTTGAAGTATTCGGGTAAGAGATATGATCTTTCTCTTCCAAAAACATTGCTTGCAAATAAATACTCATATATTACCGCGATAAATAATACTAAGTCCTATATCATGGAGACGAACAAAAGCCTGCAACACCACACCTGCAATGCAAACACAAGAATACCAATCTGGCAATATTGCCAAGAGAGTTCCACACATCTGAAGCTTCAGTTCACAATGACCCCTTATAGTTTTGGAACAAAGTTGTACTAAGGCTTGTAAGTGGAGAACACGGCTGATAATTCGTGTGCAATAATAAGCACGTGTATGGGTTACTGTACATTACTCTGCTGTGTGGGTTACTCTGCTGTGACTACCCCATTAGCAGAAGTCAACTGCCAGCTTGTCAAACGCTTACTCTGCTGCAGGCTGCCACTCACCTTAACTTAACTCATGAGCTGGCGCATGAGCTGCTGCCCGCCCGCCCGCATGAGCTCTGACCCCGGCACGCATGAGCTTGACGCAGCCTGACGCGGAGATAGCCGCGCATCCCAAAAATATACAGAGCCCGACGCCCAGGCTCACCAACCTCGAGGCACCGTAGTGACGAGGATATCATAGTGCGTAGAATGCAATTTGAAATTCAAAACCTACAACTTTTGCATACAAATGACGAGCACCAAAATTATTCCTCCCATAATACATCTTTACACACTTCCAATTAAGAACTAAGATTAGGGCATTCAGGAATTAATCCTGAAATGAAAAATCCCTAAAGATCCTCACAATTTTTCAGAGAGTCCCCTAAGAAGTAAATAGGCCAATTCATGCAGACTGGGATCATAGCTCGCAGAACAAGACAAGAAGTTCACTGTTCCAGAGATTCAGCCCCATGCTCCCAGAGCAAGAAAATCGTGCTCCCATCCTCAAGTCCAAAAGTTCTAGACAGTCAATTCCAAGAGAGATTTAAAATAGGAAAACTAGTACCACAAAATTCTTGAGATGTATCAACAATTCAACTCCAAACAAAGATTTACCCCTACATTTTAAAATAACCAATTCAATTCACTATTTAGTGATGTGACAAATTATTCATACTGAAAACTATTGCATGTACTAATAATAATAAGATAAAGGAAATCCCTATATGACCAACTCAAGACTGCTAAATCCCTAATTAGGCCTTCAAGGGTTAACTAAGAAATAAGATTTGGTATTCTTAACGAAAACTACAATCTTGATATCCTGAACATGCAAAAGAAAAATGAAAAGTTGTGGGAGAATCCTTCACATGTGAAAACCAATAAGTGAAGTAAAAAGAGAGGCAATAACTTCTTGTCTTTATTCCATAAAATCATCTACTAAATAAATCCCAACAATCTTTTCTGTTTATTCGCAAAAATCATCAAATCGTGAAACTAGACAGTAACAACAACGTAACCCCCCCACTGTTTATTTGTTCACTCCAACCCCAAAATCCGCTGTTTATGCTTCATGATCCAGGGTATGTCAATTCACTACAATCCTGTACACAATCCTCCTGTCCCCAATCTACAGCATCCTTGACCTTAAGCAAAATTGTTGGTCTGACATGGCTTCATGCATGCGATACAGCTTGGCCTCCTCCATAGCCACAGAAGAGCCTCATCGCAATGCCAGGCCCTAAGAAACATTTAGCACAGCATGCGGCTGCCGAAGAACGCCAACACCATCGCCATAGCCGGCCCGACGATGGACGGCACGATAGAGAACCCCGCGCTCGTCGGCGCGGGCGCTGGGGCCTGCGCGTTGGCCATCACGGCCACGCTGGAAATCACTGCCAACACCACCACGGCGCTCCTCATCACGCTGCTGGATGCCATCGCCGCTTGAAAAATCGGTTAACGAAGCTGTATCACAAACAGATCCGTCCGTCAGAACTCCACAACAAGAAAAGGATCCTCACACAGACGACAACTTCGTAAAAGCCATGGGACGTGCGAGTAAGAACGCCTCATAGAGGAAGATCCAGAGATTAGAAAACCCTTACTCTGCTTTACTCTGTTTCTAAGGTGCAAGAAAAGAGGAAAACTGTCTACACGCAGGTAGCATTGCTCTCGTAACCTTCATGGCGCGCGGGAACAGCAAGAAACTACGACTGTACATGTACACAAACAAAGCTACCGTCGAAAAAAACTTCACAAATCTAATGCGAGCGATTGCAAGAACAACAGCAAAAACTCCGGGTACTAGTAAAGAGCCTGTTTCTTTGAGGCTCTTTAGAGAACTCCGTCTTTTTCCGTAGAAAAAAAATCCTGCGTCGAATCTATTGTAAAACATGAGAGCGATCGCTAACTAACAAAATATAATGAAACACAGACGCCGTGAAGAAAGCGCTCACCAAGGACACGAACAACAGCAAAAACTCCGGATACGATCAAAGAGTCTGTTTTTTTCCCGTAGAACAAAAAGCATGCATCGGATCTATTACAAAACGTGATACAAGTGCATCCGATCTATTACAAAACAGGAGAGAAAAGCAGAGGAACATACCGGATTAGAATATTGCAGAGAGTGAATAAGCGGAAAAGCTTGGCCGCAACAAAATAAGTATGCGCTTGCTAGTGAGAGCTTGGAGAGTGGGAGAGGTTTGGGAGAGATGTGCGTCTTGTTCTGTGCATGACAGCAGAGATAATTATAAAGGGGGACTGGACTGGCACGCTGCTTTCTGACGCTGGGAATTCTACAGTCCCCACCTCCCCCCGACTCTAAATCCCCGGACGTTAATACGTCTGCCATGTGGGGCCCGTTCTGGCGCAAGTCTCAGGGCTCACGATCCATTTCGTTCCCGCATTTCTTTCGCTCCCATGGTTTCTTTCTCTGCTCTCCACTGTGCCACTCTCGTCCATCCGCCATCCACTTTGGCAATTTGTGCACGAGAATCGCCCGCCCTCCACGTCACCTTCTCTCGGCCTTTGGGGCTCTTTGCCCGAGAACCGTCCGCCCTCCACGTCACCCTCTCTCGGCTCAGGGCCACCCCAATCCCACGCAGCAGATTGAGAGTCGGGATCGAGAGCCAACCAACTCTCGACGAATGAAAGGTATGTGGAATGCAAAATCGAGAACAAAATCTCCATGCGATAGCACATAAACCCTAAATACATCAGGAATTTCGAACCCCACTGATTTCGCACAATTTCAATGCGTTTATCGTTGAACATTGATTTCGCACGTCATACGTGCATTTAGAAGTGTCATTATGGTACGGAAGTGACATGCATTACTAGGATGTCGATGCAGTGTCTTTTCAATGATTATGAAAAAAGTTTTGTTTTTGCACGAAAATCGTGCTTGACGGAATCCGTGCGTTAATCGTGTATCTACATTACATGGCTAATAAGACACGGATAACATGCGGTTTTAGTTAATGCGGATTTAGTATCGTATACGTATCATATTAACGCCTTTTATTATATCCGTGCGATTTCAGTATCTATTATAATGCAAATTATTGTCGTACGACATCCGTGTAGTTATCGTACAAGTTTTCAATTTGAGAATGAGTGACTTATATTTCTCGACGTCACTCGCATTCAAGGATGAGTTTTCGCACTACAGTAGCATGTCATACTTCTCGACACAAAAAGTTTATAGTGTTTTAAAACTATTGGTTTATTGATGAAATATAATAAATAGAGAAAATACCAAAAATATTTTAATATTCTCTTTTGGAATATTTTGGAATCTTTCAAAATATTTTATATTACTTTGGAATATTTTGGAATATTCCAAGAATCTTTTTAAATTATCTTTACGGTCTAATTTCCCAAAACATTTTTAGATCTTCATTTATAGAATTTAGAAGCAATGAACATTAAAATTTCAATGAAATTACATTTTATATTTTTAGAATTCAAATTTGGTATTATTGGTTATCATTGTACAGAAAAGGAAAACATTACTTTTTCAAAATAGTAAAATTTGTAACACGAGACAATGTAGAGGTCTTGTTTTTTTGAAAGTTTTCCTAGGCGGAGTTTAACTTGGATTGGCACAATTCAAATTGGGTTTGAAAGCATACTTGATTTCCTATTAGAAAATAATTATAATTTGATTTAATTTTTAATTTTTTTAGTCTCGGGCAGCTCATAAGGGGGCAACGACCAAAACATGATCTCTCGAAGCATTGCAAGTTAAATTGAGTTTAAAATCAGACTTTCTTTGAACTCAATTTGAGCAACTTTTCAAAAAAATAAAATTGCAAGAGCTTTTAATTGCTTGCTACAACATTCAAACCATTGAATTTTTTTTCTAGGTATAGAAAAAAGCTTGTATAATGGAGTGCAAAAAAAATTTGGAATTGAAAGAGTTTTTTACATTGCTAAAAACATCTAAAGTCTACTGAAAATTAAAAAACAGCTAACAGCCTTTAAGATTTTGGCAAAACAAAAAAACAGTTCAAAAAATTTGAATTTTTTTTTAAGATATAGAAAAATGCTTGCATGATCTACTGAAAAAAAATTGGAATTCTTTTTTACATCGCAAAAAAGCATCCAAAGTTTGCTTGAAAAAAAATAGCTCACAGCCACCACGATTTTGGCAAAAAATAAATAAATGCATAATATTCTGAAAAAAAAATCCTAGATATAGAAAAATTCCTGCATAATCTAGTGCAAAAAACATTTGGAAAAAATGTTTTTTTCACATTGTTAAAAACATTCAAAGTCCGCTGAAAAATAAAACAGTTCACAGGTATGATCTGCCATCACAATTTTGGCCAAAAAAAAAAAGAAATCAAAATATTCTGAAAAAATTTCAAGATATGGAAAAAGGCCTGCGTGTTGTAGTGCAAAAAAAATTTGAAAAAAGAATTACATATACATGGCAAAAAAATTGCCGATGGTTTCATTCCTTTATAATTATCAAAAGAGTTCGAGTGCTTGCATCAAGACTTTAAGGTGGTTTGGTGGTTTAAAGCATGGTTTGTAGTTGGGAGGTCTCAAGTTCAATTCCTACCACCGGCAATAGAGCTTGGGAAACCGTGGTGGGCCCCACCGCGGGTTAGGGCAGTGCGAGTAGTTGGTCCAGGCAACCCGAAATAATGTTCGGGTAGAGAAATAAAATATTTTTTTATTTTTATTTTTTTAATAAAATTATTTTGACCAAATTTAGATATAGAAAGAAAAAAATCTAGATATAGAAAAGATGATGTCGCACGAAAAACACACTGAATCAGTGTGGCTTTAAACACGATTAAGACACGACATTTGACAACTGTACAGAGTGAAGAATTCGCACGTTTTCAATAGATGTATCAATCGTGTCGAATCAGTACTATATCCGCTTGTACGATTATGATGTCATATCAGTGCAGTTGTGATGAATGACGCAACGATAAGGAATCAATGCGAAAAATACACGCACCCATGAAATATCGGAAATCGCACTGAAATCGTGCGAACTCAGTGGGGTCCGAAATTCTTGATGTAGACTGCAGGATTGAAGGAAATATTATATAACCTTAGCGTATGCTTGAAATGTCGATGTACGTTTAGCGACCTAAACTGTTCCCGTAATTGCCAAAGTCCGTCGCGCAAGGAAAGTAAATTTCTTCAAACCGAAGAGCGTACAAAGATACAATATTGACGTTCAAAATAGAACAACTTGAAGCCAGGCCAAAGCGCACACATCCCTTACAAAACAACGCAGGAAGCAAATAGAAGAAACATGAATCATCTCGGGGGTAGGTTGAAGCTGCGCTCTTAAATACCCCCTATGCACTGCTATCATTGTCCATAGCCCACTCCTTCCCATGCTTCTGTTCTTCAAATCATAAACCACCATTCGTGTCATGTCCAATTGATTGCGACGTACATGAGATGGGTTGGTTATCGACGACCATCACTTCACAAACCCATTCAAAAACTCCAAATCATTGTATCGGACCTCCCTTTGTCGAGTCATAGATGATCTAGCTGAGATGAACTATTTTTCATCCATCGAGAGTCGGTTGGCTCTTGATCCCGACTCTCAACCTGCCGCGTGGGATTGAAATGGCCCTTGCCTAAGAAAGGGTGACGTGGAAGGCAAACAGTTATCGGGTTGAGAGCCCTAAAGGCAAAGAAAGTGTGACGTGGAGGGCGGACGATTCTTGGGTAAAGAGCGCCAGGGTGGACGGCGGATGGACGAGAGTGTCACGGTGGAGGAGCGATGGCATTGAAAGAAATCGTGGGGGCGAAAGAAATGTGGGAGCAAAATGGATCGCAAGTCCCGAGACTTGTGCCAGAACGGGCCCTACATGGCAGGCGCATTAACGTCTAAGGGGGATTTAGAGTTCAAAATAGTTCAAAAGTGCTCTTGAAAAAGTCAACTCATAGAATTAAGCAACCAAAAATCACAACACTTAGAGTATTGTATTTCAACCCATCATGAAAAAATTCATCTACAAATTGTCAATATCTTGTTTATAATTGAATTACAAAATAATTTTTTTTAGTTTCAAAATTTATACAAAAATATTGGTGATAACAATCATAGATCTAACCGCATGGACAAAATCTAAAATTCATAGTGTACAAATTTTATTCATACATCAAGTTCAAAATATCCCTCTTAGTTGCATTTTATAATGCACCTTTGCAAAACTGCCCAATCTGAAGTGGGTTGTGGACATTTAGGGGTTAAAACTAGACATTCTATTCTAAAATTTAAAAAAGCAAAAATTTCAAGGAGAGAACATCATTACTTTCCCGAAATAGTAAGTTTTTATAACACTAGGACAATGTTGAGGTGTATGTCTTCAAAAAATTATCCTTGGTGGAGTTTAACTTGGATTGAATATGAGCAAAAAATGGGCCTAAAATAGCTTAGAAATAGCAAAGTTTAGCTTAAAATAATTTATTCTATTTTCGTTTTTTTGTCCTCATAATTTCCGGTTTTCACTTTTATTTTATTTTTTATATTTATTATATTTTTTCATTTATTTTTAATTAATTTTTGGCGGCCCTGCTATGGTACTACAATATGTTACCAAAAGCATTGCCACTTGGTTCTTTACAAGTTGGTAATGTTTAATGGAAAATATAAATATAAGTTGGAGTTCACTGAATGTAAAAGTAACAGTTTATTGAAAACAAAAATATAAGTGGTAGTAATTTGAAAATAAGAATTTAAGTTATACTTTACTAAAGGAGAAAATTAAAAAAACGGTTCACTGAAATAAAAATACAAGTATTGATTTACTAGAATAAAAAATTGTCAACAATAATCTAACACAAGAAAAAAATAAAACAAAAACAGAATCTGTTTATCATCTCCTTCCACAACAAAATCAACAATCCATAAACAAATCAATACAATGAACCGAGTTCCTGATTTTTGAAATAAAGCGCCAATTTCACCTCTTAATTTGTTGGGTATTATTATTCCTACGAATATGAATTTGTTGATTTCCTACCTCGGTGCAATTGAGTTAACCGAAATCAGAACAAGTGATCTCGCCCCCAAAATATAAGGAAATCAGAGTTTATGTTCTCTTTGAGTGTAACCAAAATCAAATCAAATAGTGAACCCAACACCCTCTAACTTCAATTTTAGACATGAGTCTTGCAAGTCAGTTTTGCAAGTTGTCACAGACACCTAATCAAACCAATCACCTAATTATATCACAAGTTTGCCACATGCCTTGCTATTATCTCATATTGGATGTGTGACATCGCCTCCAAGCCTTGGCTCTTTGGGAACTCACCTTAGACTGAGTTTGGCCACCTTTGTAACGGCAAAAGTAGTTCACCTTCCTTTCTATTTTGGATTCTTTGGAAACCATGCTAGTTTGCTTGGTTGTCTTAGATACCAGTCAAACTCACCTCACCTCACATCACTGTTCGGGAAGCTTTTTGAGGCAACCAGTCAATGTCCTTTATTTTCCAGAAGCAACTGGTTTTTAAAGATTATATCCCGTATATTTCGTCTCTGAATACTAAATATAATTATTTTTTAGTCATTTAGTTCGGTGGTTTGCCTCTATTCTTGAAAATCAACCAGCCATTTCCAAAAATTAATCGGCTGACTTGTAACTGACTGTCAGTTCTTCCCGGGCCCTGCCTAACATGTATTATCTCTTCTTTTCGGTTAACTCTAATGTCCAAGGAGAATCGACCTTTAGTCACATATTAGCCCATTAAAATTAAGAATTACCTAATCAAGTTCAAAATCTTGGGAAAAAAACTCATCATTTGAGAGGGAAATCGAAAAATATTCCTTAGTTTTTTAACGCAAAGTTAGGAGAAGGCTTTAGAAAACTGGTTGGTCCAAGAAAACATACGAATCTTAACTACACCGAAATCACCATATACTGTAGGTGGGTGAATGGCATGGATACATTCATCTATATGGACAAATTCTCATCCATTCTAACAAAATTTCGTCCAATTTGGATGAAGTTTCCCACAATATTTTGAAAAAAGTAATTATTACTAAAGCCTCTCGTAAATACCGTGGGCCACAGTATATGGTGATTCCAGTGCTAAAATTTCTCCCTGGAGTGAAATAGAAAAGTGTTAAAAGAACGATAAGAATCTTTTCAAGGAATCTTACTCCGTGGATTCACAGAGTGAGAAGGCAAAGTTATGTGTATTTGGGGCTCGAAATGCCTTGTGAAGGTTACTGCCGAGCTTTAAAAAAGGGGTATTTTTCCCACCATTCAGATGGTCAGGCAGGCAGATCCTTAGAAAAACTGGCCAAATAATGGCCGAACATGTTACCTGTACTTTTGCAAAAGAACCTTCCAGCAACTGCATGCAAACATCCAGCAGGAATCCAGTGGGCTTCTGCCCATGTCAGGCACCTGTACAGTCTAGCACTGCCAATTGTTGCCCCATATATTTATTTATATAAAATTTCCATATTCGGAATAAAATAAAACATCTCTGCACTGTTTGATGCCTATTCTGGGAACCTCACTTGCAATTGATATATAGTAGATGGGTCTGTCCGGCCCTCACAAAAATCAGGTGTTTACCCAAATTCCTGAAATTTTCATGTGGCTTGTGTTGGCGGGATCATGGAAAGTGCAGCGGAAGTTGGTACAATAATAGCGGGGCCGTGCCATTCGCAAATGGGGGTTACTGGATGCTAAAATGCCTTTTGTATCATATGCGTTATACTCTGTCTTGTGATGAGAACACAACATGGTACATGACAAGACGGCATGATTGGCGACAATAGTGCGTGAGACTCACACAAGTACAACGAAAGCCACTCTTTATCTTCTCCCGAAATTAAAAAAATAAGAAACTAAAATCTCTTATGATCATATCAAGGCTGTAATCTTGACTCAACTCTCATAACATTATTAATGAGGTCCGTTTGCTTCCTTTGGGAGGTATCATAACATTCTACAACACCCTGCTCAATAATGCTAAGAGCCCCAACTATTCTTCAAAACCTCCATTGTTCATTTAAAATAAACTTCTAGGTTACATATTAGATTAAAATTCTTAGGGGAGTGCTAAATCTATGTTCTTTACAATGAATGTCAGCATTCCGATATTCTTTCTTCACAATACCCATGATAATATAGACTTATAATTGCTAAAGAATGTTATGTCTGTAACCACTTAACCCTTAAACGTCAAAGCAAGCCCTATGGGCTTATTTAAGAGAGAATTATGAAGGAAAAAGTGGATTTTCTCAACTAAATTTGAAATGGATTGGTGTTTTGGAAAGGTGATGAAAAAACGAGGCTAAATATGCCTAAATTAAACAATTGCGGAACAATCCACAATTAAATGAAAGAACGGAGGGAAGTAGGGAGTTATGATCGGGCAGTAGTTGTGAAGAGAGTCAAAACATTTTTTTATTAAAAAAACATCAAAAACGTTGGCTAGCAACACTTGCTGGCTAACGCAAAAGGCAGGTTGGCCGTTTTTTATTTTTCACTTTCAGCTGCTGTAGACTTTTGGACATGCTCCTCGGGCTGTCCTTCAAGGACTTCTTGACGTTTAAAGGTTAAACCAAAACTTGAGGCAAGTCTTGCTACTCATGTCCCTAGGGGCTTGTTTCCATTACGCAGTGGAGGGGTCCAAGCCGGACCTCTAGCTTTCCAACTCCGCACAAGTTCAAATACAGGATTGAACCACTTGGACCTCGAAGTAGAGTCTGATTTTGTGAGTGTAGCTAATTCAAGGATTTGAGAGTTATTTCTATTCTCTGCCCGTGGTCAACTTGACCCACCTTGAGTCCCCATTGGATAATAGAAACTGGCTCTAAGGCATAGATAGATGAACTATCCCTAACCAGCTCTATATTCACAACAATCGTAGAACCAACATTGGGATCAAGTGGGGAGGGATATTCCATCATTTGGTGAGGTGTGTAAAAGAAAAATGTTATGTTGTGCCTCCTAATTTTCTGAGGTTGAAAGGTTTGAATTATTACATATGAGTGTTGATAGGGTCCTACAACATGGCTGATATACCATAGTTGTTGAAGTTGTTGATGTAGGATAGTGCTGCTAGAAGCCAAAGGATTTGGGTGGAAATAAATGATGTGTGGAAGAGGAGTGAGGGCATGGGCTTATCTTAAAGGCCTCTAGTGATGGGTTATCCCATATGGGTTGTCATGCACACCTCCTAGTGTATACCTCTCAAAGAGGGAAACTCTTGAGTAAAAATTATCTCTCTTTCTACGCATTACTTGTGTATGTGCCTTGTGCAACCTTCTATTACCTTCAATAGGTTATGGGCCCACTCATGTGTTGTATGAGTATTAGATCGCACTAAGGCATTTTGTTGGAGGTCGTTATGAAAGGGCCGATTTGGAACTTTTGGAAGCAATATTTGAGCTTTTTGGAGGAGTCTTGTCTCTTGGAGTTGCGCACGGACTGAAGTTATACATTGGAGCATCCTTCTTCGTCAATCTCTTTCTTTGGAGCTATATTTTCTTAATTCCAAGCATTTAATGCACTTCTGATAATGCAAATGATTTGTGAGGTGTTGAGGCTCTAGGAGAAGGTCTATGATCTGATTTGAGTGATTGGATACTTGCATAGAGGTGTTGCATGTAATTCATGCCGTTGGAGTGTTCAAAATTCCATTTGGGATCAATGCACTTGGGAGCACAAAGCTGTGCTTTTGGGAAATTTCAATGCAATTTGGGTTTTGAGGGGTTTATTTGGGTCCATGAGCATTGATTTAGAGCTATTGAGTGACACAAAGGTGTCGATTATGTGCATTGGGTGATTGGAAGCACTAAAGTGTTGTTTTGATTCAATGAGAGTAGTTGAGAGTCCATTCAGTGATTTGAAGTGTTTTGGTGAACATTTTGTAATTTGAGTGAAGAAATATTTGCTTTCGAGTGTTGGAAGTTGTGTGTAGAGACAAAAGTGCTGATTTGTTGTTTACGGTTATAGTAGAGGCATTAAGGTACTACATTCAATCAAGAATTATAAAAAAAAAGTGTCATTTTAAAGTTTGAAAGTTGATTTGAGTGGAGAGACATATATCATGGTGTTTTATAAGGGTGAGGGTCCCAAAGTGGTGGACAAGTTCGATGGGGGTGAATTTCCACTTGTGGAAGTTCAAAATGAAGATGGTGATGGCTAAGAAGGAGTTGTCGAAGATTGAAGATGGTAATGAAGAGCCCCCTTGCTCTACTTCAGACCCTTGGGTCATGCAACCATACATGAGGAGGGAAAATAGACATTTGCAATTTTGGCTCTCAATCTCTCCGATTCGCAACTTGCGCACATTCGTTCGTGCAAGACACTCGCAGAGGCATGGGTCAAACTTTATAACATTCACAAAGCAAAGAGTTTGGTCAACATTTTGTTTGTGAGGCACAAGTTCTTCACCATCAAGATGGAGGAAGAAGACGACATGTTGGCGCACATGAATGAAGGAAGAAGACGACATGTTGGCGCACATCAAACATAGCAAATCACGTATTGTACAATGGTAGTGTGAGCGATTAGATTGTAGATTTAGGAGCCATAAGCCACATGGCACTTGAAAGGAGTTGTTTCTATTCGAATTGGTTCATTTCGCCAAAGAGAGTGATTTCTAGAAGATGATACGGTGCTTTAGGCCGTGGGCAAAGGCCAAATTGTAGTGGACACCAAAGTGAAGGGTTGTGTGAAGACAATCACTATCAAGGATGTCCTCCACGTTCCCAAACTAAAGGCTAATCTTTTATCGGTGAGACATTTGGTCGCAAAACACTTGCATGTTGAGTTTAGTGATACGGAGAGCTTTGTGTTGTCACCGAGTCGTGACGAGGTGGTCATTATAGAAGGAATCGATGGTTTGTACCTCATCAAATTTTCGAATATGCATATGAGTGAATCGGTGGCGTTGGCGCAATGAAACTCAAAGAACGACAATTTTGGGATTGTGGCATCGTCGACTTAGCCATTTGAACGTTAAGAGTGTGAAAACACTTCGTGACATGGACTTTATCCAATAGCATATAGATGCTTCTTCATTCACTTGTGAAAGTTGCATTGAGGACAAACAACAATGATTATTATTTGTGGATGAAGTGGCAATTGTTGCAACCGAGCCTTTGGGAATTGTTCATTCCGATGTGTGTGGTCCAATGAAGATGACGTTGATTAGGGGATGCAAGTACTTTGTGACCTTCATTGATGACTTTTCGAGGAAGATTTGCCTCTATCCAATCAAGGCCAAAAGCGAGTGCCTTGACAAGTTTAAAGAATTCAAGGTGTTAGTGGAGAAGCAATCCGAGAAGAAGATCAAGGTGTTTCAATCCGACAATGGTGACAAATTCATGTACAACAAGTTTGATGAGTTTTTGAAGAAAGAAGGCATTGCGCGCCAAACATTGGCCCCGTATACCCCTCAACAAAATGGAGTTGCGAGGTGCGCAAATCGAACCATTGTGGAGATGACGAGAAGCATGTTGCACGCGCAAAACTTGAAGTTGGAGCTTTAGGCGGAAGCGGTTGTGAATGCGGTGTATACTTGCGATCAATGCTCTACAAGTGCGATTACAAACCTGACATCCGAGCAAGCGTGGAGTGAGAGACAACTTTGTGTTGCACATATGCGCATATTTTGATGCATTACTTCCGCAAAGATACCGGATGCTCGTAGGACCAAACTTGAGGCAAAGGCTGAAAAATGTGTGTTTCTTAGATATTTGTGAAGGTACCAAGGCGTATAAGCTCATGTTGATGGAAACGAAGAAGATTATTCGATCGCGCAATATCACTTCATCACAAACTTAGGAAATCATGTATTTGGAATGTTTTACATATGTTGTTGAGATGAACATGGGTGATTACGTTCGACATACGTTTTACGTACGTTTATTGTAGAAAAAGCGTACGAAGGACATATTACAAACATGTAAATTTTATCATGATGTGTTTTTTCATATTTGTAATATGTCATTCGTATGTTTTTTTATACGATAAACGTACGTAAAGTGTATGTCGAACGTAATCACCCCTGTTCATCTCAACAATATACGTAAAACATTGCAAAAACATGACTTGCCAAGTTTGTGATGTTTTGTGAGGAGTTTACAGTTGGGCCTCATTTAGTGAATGGTCTAAGTGGGAGATGTGGAGACTTTATTGTGAACACAAGTTCAAAATCTCCTATTGTTGATCGGGTTGTTGATGTTAGTGATATAGATGAAGGTGAAGACGATGGCGAGTTAGAGGCTCCTTCAAGTTTGAGGATCAACAATGGCACAAAGGAGGTGCAAGTAGAGAACACTTCTTTAGGCGTTCAGCGATATCCCGAAAGAGTGCGCAAGCCGCTTGGATAGTGGTGGAAGAATCCCATCTTCCCCGCTCCTAGTAATGATGAGCTTGCAAATGTGGCTTTATCCGAAGGTCCATTAACCATTCGTGAAGCTATGCAAGGTGAGGATGCGATCAAGTAGGAGCAACTCATGCAAGAAGAGTTTGAATCATTGATTGCTAATGGCACTTGGGAATTGACTCTTGTTCCCAAAGATCGCAACCCCATTGGTTGCAAGTGGGTGTTTTAAAGTACAGTGAGCAAAAAGTCTCATGAAAATCCACCCCTTGAACTTGCGCAAATCCTTTTGTCACAAGCCTTATTTTGTAGCACACCACATTACCGGAAGCATCCTTCTTTACTTTAAAAGTCATTGTATGGATTGAAGCAATCTCCAAGAGCATGGTATCAAAAGTTTGACACATTTCTTTTCCAATGCGGGTTTACAAGAAGCATTGCGGATCATACACTAGTAGAAAACTATGTCAAAAAAATCCGTAGCCAAAATCAGCTGTGGTTCTTTTGACCAGCCTAATCTTCAATCGCTAAACGATTGCACATTTGTTTTTGTGAATTTGAGACTGCAATTTTTTGAATTTTATAGCGTGTAATGTATTGTTGAAAAGGTCTTGAAAATACCTTTCTAATGGTACATTAAACACCCCTAAATTTACAAAATTGTAGTCGCAAATTGTAAAAGAAAAATTTGTAGCCGTTTAGCGATTGCAAATCAGGTTGGTCAAATGAACCGCAGACGATTTTGGTTGCAGTTTCTTTTGACGTAGTTTTCTACTAGTGATAGTTTGTATTTCATTCAAGAGGGTCTACATGTTGTGATTGTAATCATATGTGTCGATGACTTGATAATTCTTGCGGGCCTTATGAGTTCTATAAAGGCGCTGAAGGCCATGCTTGAAAAGGAGTATGAGATGAGTGACTTTGGTGAGTTGCATTTTTGTCTTGGAGTTGAGTTTGTGAGAGATAGAACAACGGGCACTATCACGATGAGTCAAGGCAAGTATGTGTTGGATGTGCTCAAGCGATTTGGAATGGAGGATTGCAAGTGCATTGCAACACTATTGGATGACAATTTCAAGCTCATAAACCTCACCGAGGAGGAGTATGCGGCAAGAGCTCAATCGATGTCGGAGGTGCGTTACAAGCAAGTGATAGGGTCATTGATGTATGCGATGATTGCTACACGGCCGGACCTTGTATATCCAATTAGCGTGGTTAGCTCGGAGAGATCACTCTTTATATCTTTTGAGTATCATGTGAGAACAAAGGGTATTTAAAACTACTTTAAAAAATAAAAGTAATGTTTACTATAATTAGTAATAGTTTTAGAATATTCTCTTTTTAATTTTTGTAATCAATTTTGGGCATCCCATATTAATGTGATTTATTTATAAAATTTACCTTCAAAGATTTATTTGGACCCTATCTTTGTTTGCACGTTGGTACGTAATATTTGGAAATGACTTCCTCGAGGTGGTGAGTCAACACATGGCAAGACCAGGCTCAAAGCATTGGATGGCAGTGAAGAGGATCATACGCTATCTGAAGAATAAAATTGATGTGAAGTTATGTTTCGGTTGCTTTGACATTGTGTTGAATGGTTATTGCGATGCGGACTATACGGGAGACATGGAGGATCGAAAATCTACCACGGGATCAGGCGCGGTATCGTGGAATAGCAAGCGGCAACAAACCATGGCCACGTCTACGGTGGAGGTGGAGTACATGGCGACCAGCCACGGTACAAAAGAGGCGATTTGGTTGAGACAACTAATGGCGGATGTGGGTTGTGCACAAGAAGAGGCTACAACAATCATGTGTGACAAATAAGGGAGCATTTCACTTGCAAAGAACCCGACACATCATTCACGCACGAAGCACATTGATGATTTGATGTGCAATATTACTTCATTCGGGAGAAGTTGGAGATGGGAGTTAAAAGATTAGATTGTTGTCCAACAGAGCACATGGTGGCGGATATGCTCACAAAGGGTCTTACACGAGATTGACACAAAAGACTAGTAATAGCATTTGGACTTAAAGGCGTTGGTCTATGCAAAGTGGGAGTGTTGAAATTGTTGATGTAGGATAGTGTTGCTAAAAGCCAAAGGAATTTGGGTGGAAATAAATGATGTGTGGAAAAGGAGTGAGGGCATGGGCTGATCATCGAGGCCTCTAGTGGTGGATTATCCCATATGGATTGTCATGCACACCTCTTAGTGTACACCTTTTAAGGAGGGAAGCTCTTGAGTAAAAATTATCTCTCTTTCTACGCATTATTGTGTGTTTGTGTATGTGTCTTGTGCAATCTTCTATTACCTTCAATAATAGTAAATGATACATAACAAGTAGCTAACGAAACAAAAAGGACAAAAATCGTAGCAATAACCTAATTGAAAAATATGAAGGAGAAGAAAATGACCACTATCAACTTGCACATGAATGTACTCACACACTCGTCAGTGGTGTCATGTTGCAATAACCTATGGCTATCTTCTCTAGCAAGACCTCCTGACCGTAATGAATGTGTACAGCGCTACGGCGACTGTCACTTCACTTCCCTTCTCCCCAGTCAGTGTCTTGAGCTGTAAATGTTAGCAATATGTCAAAAAAAAAATGACACAACACCGTACAAACGGTCAATTGGGAAAGAACATAACATTGAATACAATCCATCATCACAGATCTATTATGAAACCATTTCATAGAGCATCTATATTAAACTAATATTCAACCGAATAAAAGTACAAAACAAAACAATCAACCAAAATTGTTCTGAATAAAAGTAAGTTATGGTCGCACTTCCTATTCAGACAATAACATAAGGTACATTCGAACTCATACTTTGGTGCATTTGAGAATGTTGTTATTGCTTTACACCATTATATATGCATTTTAGGATAGAATATGCGTAGGGATTCAAAAATTGTAAGATGAAGCATTGGAGTTTGAAAAGTAGCTTTTTGTGAGTTCTATGTTTTAAAGATTTGCAAGACGATGTTCTCAAGGCAAAAAATAATGTCAACCATTCATCAAGGTGTAGAAAAGTTCAAAAGAAAGATATTTTGCATGACAAGGACAAGTGGAGAGAGATACATAAAAAATAAAATGAAAAGAGTTTTGCTTGCATAAAAAAGAGCGATGCAGACAAATGGAAAATGTTGCAATGTTCAACCTGTCCTCTTTATTCCATAAATCATCAACCAAATAAACCCTAGCAATCCTCTCTGTTTATTGCCAAAAAGATGATCAAATCTCTAGTAACTATCAAGACATGAACGAAAAACAAACCCTTCCCAATAACTAGCTCCTGACTGGTTTTTTGTTGATTGTCCCCAAAATCCAGGGCGTTTTCAAATCATCACCACCATGGCCTACAATATGTATACAACAAGTACTGTTGATAGGTTTCCCAGTCTACAAAACACCATCCCTTGCGCACTAAGCAAAATTGTTGGTCCATGCTTTTTCTGCTCACAACACCAATTTTTTTTTGCAACTCCCATAGATTTTCAAGTGGCACAAATACCAAGTACGATACCGAAAACGTTACCGAGGAGTGCGTCGATCACAATGCCAGTTTGTCACCCTCTTTAAGACAACATATAGCTGGCAAACACCATTGCCATGGCTGGCCTAACGACAGCTAGAACAATAGAGAACCCTACGCTCGTGGGCGCGGGTACTGGGGCCTGCGTGTTGGCCATTACGGCCCCGCTAGAGACGACTGCTAGCACCACCACGGCACTCCTTATCACGCTCCTGGATGCCATCGTTTAAAGAAAAAAGTTTGTACCACAAAAAAAATAAAAATAAAAGACATATTAGACACCTTTCAATCCCACAAATAAAGCAGACCAAAAATCAGCTATCTTTCAATTCCATCACAAATTTTAACAATTCTCTCCTCTCTATATATCATGTCAAAGACGTTTTCAACAACTAGGATACGCATCTGGAAGCACCTATGACCTTCGTACTGACTTCCAACTTCCTTCTAAAAGAAAACATTGAGATATCTTCTAAAGAAATATCGAAACTACAGCTACAATAACACCCCGGATCAACAGATCCGACACAAACCACGATCCTTCATCTCCTTCAACGAGAAAAAGAGGTGGATAAACGCAAAATCTTGCACATGCAAGTGGCATTGTGTTGTGAAAGTGCCATGGTCATGAAGCACAACGTGAGTGACCGTTAAAGAAAGATACTCCTGAACGATCACAGATTTGGACGGTTTCTCAACCAAAAAGCATCGGATCTATTGCAAAACATGAGAAAAGAGACCCAAAAGAGGATATACTGGATGACGTGCGAATGCTGCAGATGGCGAGAGAGAGAGATGGAGAGTGTGAGATAAGCAAAATGAGAGAGACGAGGCTATGATGTGGGTTTTCAAGGTAGATTGTTGATGTCTGTCTTGGAGTTTTGAAAGAAATGCTAGAGAAAGATAAATATATAGGACTCACTGGCAGTGCCTCTAGCTTTGGCCTTCCTTGCAAGGGAGGGGAGCGAGGCATCGAGGCTTCGTAGCGCGCGCCTCCCGAAGACGACAAGGGGGTGAAAGCACAAAAAACTGTACCAAAAAGTTAGTCTGCTATACTAAAATCATAATTGTTTTGGTCAAAGGCCATAAATTTATATCAAAATATATTGTATTTTGGTTTTAATTTCATGAAGTCCTCTAGAGTTCTTATAGGTACTTGAATCCAAATTTTCAGAACAAAATCTTCAAAAAAGTTTACAAAAAGTAGTGTTTGAAAATGAATTCCTAAATCCAATCTCAGTTGCAAAATTGATGGCCTTAAATACACTCAACATAAATATAAATTTTATGACCTTTGAGATAATGATAGAATTGAGGTCCTTGTCCAAAAAGAAAGTAGAAAAAAATATGTTTTGATTTACATTTTGCTTGTTTTATATCAACTTTGTTGATTGTACGTAACTACTTTTTCAATTTTGGCCACTTCTACGTCAATAAAAAAATTATAACTACTTATTGAAGATCATTTTCTCAAATGTTTTTGGTAGACTTTATAAAACAATAGGGGTTTTATTTTTTTGTTATTTATTTTTTTACGAAATTCAAATTTATAATGTATTTTTGAACCCTGCATTGTTGAATGGTCATAATAGTTAGAGGTGGTACACTTTTTCGTGCTTTCACCCAAGGAGGTCACAAATTGCGTCGATTTTGCTTGGCCAACTCAAACTCTTGCTAGCGTGTCGTCCAACTTATTATTTATTATTATGTTCACCCCAAACGTTTTCATTAGTTTATTTATTTTATGTCTACCACAAACAGTGATTTTTTTTTCAATTTTCCAAGGTAGCCAATTGTTTTTACAATACTTTAGTGATACTTGGGTCATACTTGGTGTTACCATGATGATACTTGGGTAATATCTAGGCAAAATTTGGCTACTCAACTAAATTTTTCCTAAGTATTTAGCTATAAGAGATATCCGTAAAGTGAGAACCAGGTAGCATGTCTACCAGAGGGTGTTTTTAATCTTGATATAGAAGTTTCTGACACACACTCACACGAGCTACCAAGCTCCTTCCCTTGTGGGAGCATGAGGTTGGTGTGGGGGTACATGGAGATTCCTCCGTGGGACCTCAAGTTTGGTTTGGAGCTACTCTTGCATTGGGGAGGTTCAAGGTTCAAATCTCTCTGAAATCCAATTCTGCCTCGTTAACGGATAACCCTATTATTCCTTTCATATTTTCAAAATCCTCCATTAAAATTTGCAACTATATTTCAACTGCAGCAATTGGGCTATTTTTAGTTTTATTTTTTATTTTAAATTTATGATGGAAATTTTCAAGTTGGAAATTTTTTGTGACTTTTTGTTCCTTTGTCCAACGTGTCCTCCAACTCATCCCCAGTTGGCCCCTTCCTGCATTATTATGTCCACCGCATTGTTTTTTATGTTGGGAAATTTAATGTTTGGAATTTTTTTGTGACTTTCTGTTCCTTTGCGTGCCCCAGGCTGGTGTTGGTTGTTTCCAGGTTGTTTTCTTTCTTTTGTAATTGATTTTTTGGCTCCGTTGTCACCCTTTTTTATTTCCTTTTTGACATCAGCAAAAGTTTACTCATTTTTGTAATAAAAATACAAATAATGCCCCAAAGCAACGAAGTTTCTTTGTTTCTTTTCCGTTGGTAGAGTGACACACACCTTGCAATTTGTATTTAACTAAATTTGAGTAATGCGTATCACCTTGTAAATTTAATAAGTCAAAATTAAAATTAATGAAATAAATAAAGTTATAACTTCTATTTTTCATTTTGTTTCCAATGAAATACTAAAAATAGATAACATCAAGGGTACTTAAAATACAACTTTATTTATTTTTCTTTGTGCTTATTTTTATTTAGTTTAGCTTTTATAACATTTTTTTTTAGCATTTGCTTCCAAAAAAAACTAAATAAATAGAAAATAGAAATTATAATGGTCAAAGACAGAAAAATAACTATAAATATTTTTAATTTTTAATTTAATGAAAAACAAAATTATAACTTTTATTTTTGGAAATGCACTGAAGAAGCCAACGGTTGTAATAAGCAAGTCCCAAAACATGGAACAAGAATGGAACCCAGATTTCCCACAGGACATGGAATAATGGAAGTGCCACATATGTCTACAAATTCGTTGAAGGTTCCGTTGATTAAGCAGCCCAAGCAAAAGACCACTAAAGTAGTGCACTCTATTTGTGATACCTATTAAGGCACCCATTCTTGTTATTTACTTGTCCAGATTCAATTAATGTTCATTGACGTTAGAAATTGTGGCCATTTTGAACAGCAAAACTTGCATTATTGCCAAATGTAAGTGACAAAGGGTAATTAACCCCTAAACGTTCTCACCCTTTTCAGATTTGGCAGTTTTTCAAAAATGCATTATAAATGCAACTAAGAGGGATATTTTCAACTTGATGAATGAATAAAAGTTGTACATTATGCATTTTAGATTCTATCCATACGGTTAGATTTGCGATTGCTATCACCAATATCTGTGTATTCAATTTCAAACTTAAAATTTAACACTCTTTAGTAATATGATTACGAATAGGATATTGACAATCTAATAATGAAATTTGTTGTAATGGGTTGAAATAGAATACTCTAAGTGTAGTGATTTTTGGAGATTTTTTGGTTGCTTAATTTTAGCAGTTGACTTTTTCAAGAGCACTGTTACACTAAAATCTTCGAAATTTTGGGTGGAACACTACAACATGAAATGAGGCATAATTTTTTTACAAATCATCCCCTTTCTAATCAGATCACACATGCACAAAGCTAACTTCCCATAAAAGTTTCAAAAAAAAATCCACATTGCAAAAAGTGCTTGATGGATGAGAAATTGGACTTCAAATTCTTACATCATGCAAAATAGTGCATGGTTGGGCGGTTAGGGGTTAAACACAAGCGAGAGTTAATGTATTTTCTTAATAAAGTATATGTTCATTTTGGGTTGAACACACGACCATTTAAACTAAGATTTGTGGCAATTATGGAGGAAGGCAAGGAACATTATTGGTTGCCTTTCTATTCTACACGAGAGGCCCTAGTATCACTGTTGGGTTTTTTGATGGAGTCTTTATCCCCTAAAGGACCAAGGTTGATTTTCCAAGTTTGGTCAGCTCAGTGTCGAATGAGTATTGATTCTCAATTTTTGAGATTTTTTGTAGTGATTCTACTCTTTGTAACGAAGATAGGATGGTTATTTGTGTACGTGGGTGATGTGCAAATCAAAAGATACAATTATGCAAAGGTGAAAAACCTAACTGCGGGCAGCTCCTAATTTTTTTCATATTATGAGCTATGCATTTGATCTTTTGTACACAATTGGCTAACACCCCATATACACAACTGCCAAATTCATTTTACCAAATTTGAGATTAAACTTTGCATTTTGGGCATTTTCAAAAAGTTTCAAACTCAGGCAACATGCCCAAAAAAAAATTCCAATCAAAATTATAGCTTATAATCTTACAATTGAGGAACCCTAAACAGTTGAAAATTTGTAGGTGCTAATAAATTCAAGTTGGTTGAAATATCCTACAATTGGATCAGTCAAAAAGGTCTTAGATTGAAAACTATTTGCCTTATTATGAGAAGGGTACATTTAGGCACCTTTGGAGTGCTTGGAGAGAAACATAGCTGTGGTCCTTTAGGAATTAACCCTTAAATGCCTTGAGCCCTCTCCAAATTGGGCACTTTTGCAAAGATGCATTATAAAATGCAACTAAGAGTGATATTTTGAACTTGATGTATGAACAAAAGTTGTACATTGTGAATTTTAGATTCTATCCATACAGTTAAATCTACGATTGCTATGACCAATATTTTTGTATAAAATTTGAAACTCAAAATTAAAAACTCTTTTATAATTCAATTACAGATAAGATATTGACAATATGTACATGCAATTTGTTCTAATTGGTTGAAATGTAATACTCTAGGTGTAGTGATTTTTGGAGATTTTTTGGTTTCTTAATTTTATGAATTGACTTTTTTAAGAGCACTTTTACACTAAAATTTTCAAAATTTTGGGTGAATCACTACAACATGAAATGAGGCATACAATTTCACAAATCATCCCCTTTCTAATCGGATCACACACGCATGAAGCTAACTTCTCATAAAATCTATGGTAAAAAGTTCACTCTACAAAACGTGCATGAAAGGTGAGGAAACATGAATGAAATCTATTCATCGTCCAAAAAATGAACGCCCAGGCAGTAAAGGGTTAACAAAGTATATAAATTACATAGGTTGTCGAAAAAATACGATTTCACTTGCTATAAGTGTGAGTTGTAATTTTGTGCGTCGAGCACACATAGGGTGCCCCGCCATGGTGAGTCTGCTTTAGTTTGCTTTTCATAAAATCATGCAGCTCGGACCTTCCATGATTGCCAGCCCACCCTCAGCTGGCCTCTTTCGTTCCACTGTCCGTGTCTCCAAGCAAAGTCACTCACTGATGAGCTTGCAAAGGGGAAAATCACAGCCCATTTGTCAATGGTTTACTTTCTCATGGACGTCACTACACAATTGGTGTGGGCCACGCTAATTGTACAGATCTTTCTTTTTACGAATTTGGAGGCTAGATTGTTTGAGTGAAGATGTCCTTTTATTTTGTTTGCACATGTTTCAATTCAAAATGTAATTGGATATCACTAATTTCTCCCCCACATTAATTGTATATTACACCAAATGAATAATTTCTCCCCCACATTAATTGTATATTACACCAAATGAATATGGTAGAGTGAAAACCCTTTTAAAATTTAGTCCATGGGATTGTGCTTCTTAAAGACCTTTACTTTAAATTCCACTGACGACCTTAGGCCAGAGCTCATTCAGTTGGGTCTTGATGATTATAGGTTCCACTTGTGGATTTTCAACGCTTATAGGGTATGTAAGTCAACAATTTTAATCCTTAATGGGTCGCACCAAAAATAAAAAAGGTTGTAAAACATGCTAAAAGTGTCTGAATTGAGTGTTTGAAAAGCCTAACCTCTTTAGTATCAAATTGGTTACAAGAATATGTGTTTGGATCAGTGAAAAAGTTTTTAATGAATTTTATAATCAATAAAGAAAGTTGGTCGTTTATATGCCTGAAGTAGTCTATGAAGTTGTCAAATTTGCAAATGTTTGAAAGAATGCATGATAATGCATCGATTTTGCAAAATCGTTCAAAGACTAATTCTAGATTATAGATTTTAGTTCAATTTTATCAAAATAGATTTCACAAATTCATCATAAATATTTAGATTTATAATTTAGAAGCTATAAACTCCTAAAATTCATTAAAAAAAATACAAAATTAATAATTATGTCTTAAATTTCATTATGATTGGCTAAAATTATAAGTTTAATAAGAAGCTTAAATATTCATTAGACTTCATTTCATTTAAAGTGTTTATTTTATCCAATTCTTGTTTCAAATTATTAAAATTAGTGTTTTTGCAAAATAAAAGATCTTAAATCTTGGCAATTTATGACTATGTTATGAACATTATACTTTTAAACAATCCTAATCCTAAGAAAAAATTTAAAAATTTATTTGTATTTTTTATGAGTATTCAAGTTTATCTTTTAAAATTCATTTATGAAAATTCCAAAGTGTTTTAGTGGTATGCAACTGTATAGATAGGATCTATAGGTTGTGCATTGCAACTTTCATATTCTGTAAGACTTCAAAAAAGTCATGTAACACACGTTTTATAACACATTTAGTATATGGTAAAACTCCTCAAGGAACTTAAGGGTTAAGGTAGGGTTTTCTATGATGTAACCTAGCCTTTCACATCCTTAACTGATTTTCAAAGACTGTTATGTGAAGTAACTTAGTCTTTCATGTTATTTCCATTTCATAGCCATTTATGTCGTCACTAGTCGTGAGGAGAGGAGCAAAGCCTTAAATACAGATAAACTAGGTAGGCGGGTACATTCATGATAATACGGGCCATCAAAACTGTAATCGAGCACTGATATTTCTAATATATTGTTTAAAACTTTTCTATGAGTTAAATTGTATAATGAACATTTATTATATATATATATATATATATATATATATATATATATATATATATATTAAAAGGATGTAATCACTACTAAAGGTCCTTAAAAAAGGATCAATTGGATGAAGAATCCATCAATATTGATGAATGTTTGAACTACGGATGATGATTTAATACGAATAACGTCATATAGATAAGGATTTGGTATCGAGTTTGGGGGAAAGGTCGTATGTGAGCAGAGAGCGGAGAGCAGAGAGCAGAGAGCAGAGAGCAGAGATTAAAGAGCAGACTTTAAACATTTTCGCAGTCATTTTCAGGGTTAGGGTTCCTATAACCGTGGATTTTTTCATTTTTTTATTAATATTTTTTGGGAGAATTGACATGTATAACCGTGGAATTTAGGAGAATTTAACAGTGAGATATAGAATTTTGGGACATTCATCCACGGACTTGGATCACTCATGTAAGTTTGTTACATAAGATAGGGTTTTCTAGCCAGGGTTGAATTAGGAGTGAATGAATTGACGTCTAGGAGTGAATGTTTAGGAGTGAATTAGGATTTAATGAATTCACAATATTTAGTCTAAAAGGGAATGAAGTGATGATGTTAATGTACTTGTGATGGATGTTTAGGTTCGTATGAAGATCTCATTTTGAATTCTAACATTCTCTCATATTAGATTACTACCTGATAATTTGTTCAATTTTTTTATACAATCTTTTACAATCTCATAATTGAAACAATATTACTCCACTAAAGAGTATACACATATTACAGGATTACACCAAACATACATACGATACACTATTACACTAATTGCCAATACACTCATTGCCCAAACAACACCAAACACCATATAAGTAAGCTAGTAAGCTAAAACAATGAGCTCAAAGAATATAACCAAGAGTATAAAGTACAACTGATAAACATAAAACTAGCCATTACAATGGCTATGCAAAATAGAGATATAATATACTCGTAGGGAAATACAATATCATTGAGGTCTACTCACTAATCGCCTCATCATCCACATAAATCAAACCATTATTAACCATGTTGGTGCATTGCGACATTGAGCCTTCCTCAAATTCACTAGCACTGGGTTGAGTTTGAGACACACTTAGATCAAAATCAACTTCTGCAGCAACATCAACTTCTGCAGCAACATCTAAATATTTTAAAACACGAGAGTCATACTTCGGGGGAGGATCTAACAGAAGAGGTGGAGATACTTGCAACACTTGCAACTGTGCAACATCTTCCGCATACGAAGGAAGTCTCCAACTCTTAGCCGGGCTTGGATAGAGTCTAGAATGCAGTAACAGAAGGAAAAGTTCAGACACAAGTGAAATCATAAAGATCAAAATACAATAAAAGTTACAAATGAATAGAAAGAGTAAGCTGCACTTACTTACTCAGGGTCCTCCACACGACGGCGCTTCACTGCAGCAGCCTTCTTTGGCTTCTTTGCAGATAGTACAGGAGCATGAGGAATTGGTGGAGCCTTTGCAAGAGAAATCATGGGCTTTAGAACAGCCTCAAACAGCTTCTTGTCACTCTCCATGCCCAGAACGTGCCTACCAGTATTCTTGCAAGCAGTGATGGAATTCCCTAAAAAGAACCACGCCATAAACGGATAAGTACACATTAGCATCAAAAAAAGCAAAGGCAAATAGTTTGCAAGGAAAGCAAAGAAGAATATTTCATACCAGTGCCAACTGCTACATCAATGACAATGTCCCCAACCGTGGTCAAAGCCATAACAAGGCAAGAAAAAAAGTATTCATCCTTCTCCCTTGGGCCTCGCAATGGACGAGCACCATCCATCAGAGGGTTGGTGCAGTGATTAATCAACGTGTCGTTGAGGCCAACGTCTACACCATGGGCAACCAACTCTGGCACATCACGAATGGAAAAGGTTGAACTCCAAGACACAGAGTCCTCGGGCCAAGACACAGAGTCCTCGGGCCGAGACACCCGCTTGAGGAGAAGGATATTAAATCTGTTGGTTGTGGAATTGGGAACCCTTGCCGAACTCATGGGCAAATAGTTAACCCCCATCCATTCCTTGTAGATTGCAAATCCAAAAGAGTCAAAAAACGTCTCAATATCCTCAAGGAACTCGCCATTGTCAAACGGAAAGAAAAGCAGCAGTACGCCACTATCATGTAGAATCTCATCGGCAAACTCGAACAACTCCTGCAAATAGTCCTCAGACTTCACATTCCAAGTGGGCACCACGGATGATGGCACCGATACATTTGGCACCGGTAGACCCTCTGGTAAGTCTGCAATCACCAAGTCTGCAGCTCCACGCATAGAAGGCACTCCACGAAAGCTACAAGAACGAGAAGGAGAGCATGATAGAGCAAACTTTTGAACCTCACGAAAATGTCGTTGCTGCTCAAGAATGGAGGCGTTGATGACAAGGGCTTGCGGACTACGCTCAATGGGTGCAGGCTGTGAAAGGGTCGGATGACTCGGTTGTTTTACACGACTCTAAGTGACTGGAAGGGGCTCACTGTGGGCATCAGTCATTACCGTGTCGTTTACTGGAGCAGACTTACCAGAGGTCTTAGAAGTAACAGTGGATGCAGCTTTGCCCTTGGTAGTGACTTTCTTCGATGCAACCTCGGTGACAGTGCTCTCACCCTTTGTTGGCGCCTTCTTCTTCGATGTTGTCACTGTTGATGTCTTCGGAGCCTGCTTCTTCTTGCCTGTCGACTTCTGTGTATCCTCGGCAGCAGTCTCATCAGCATCAGCATCAGTATCCTCATCCTCATCTTCGTCCTCATCAGAAGTCTCGACCGTAGCAGTCAACGATTTCTTGAGCTCAGCCTCCGAGTCAGGTACAAAACTCTTGGGGCATTCGATGTACCAGCAGCATTCCATGAGGTGGTCTCTACTGAAGTTCCTCTTCTGTGTCTTTGAGAAGATGTAGGTCGGTGAGGAAGAATCACACCATCCCTGTACACAAGGTGGTAACTTCCGAATTGCCCCTGCTTTAAGGAGCACTTGCTTCATGTACCTACACAATGACCAAAGATTGCTTCATGCAATACTCAGATTCTGGCATTACTAGCGATATTGCCCTTAGTGCCCATAATAGTCTCTCTCACCATAATGCAACACTTGCAACACTCGAAGATGTGACTCACATTGTAGCACTATAGTCAACACTCATGTCACTCTCATTACTCCCATTTCTGATGATACTTGCAATACTGATGATACTGCCCATTTTTGATGATTCTTCCATTTCTGATGACATTGCCGCTCTGATGATATTGCCATCACTCACATCACTCCCATTCCTCACACCATTTGCATCCCATTGCTCCCAGCACTGATGATATTTTCTTTGCTCACATAGCTCAATCTTGTGATGCTCAAATTCTTGCACTACTGCCATTAGAAGTTTTTGTGCACGGGTGGAGAAATAACCTTAGGCAAAGCCGCTTCACAACGAGATCACTCTCCTTAACTTTGTCAAATCTCATGGACTTTGTATACGCATCAGGACCCACGAAATGGGTGTTATACGCCTTGTCCCAAAGACAAATCCGCCAGTTCTCAAGGTAGTCCTCGAGGCCATCAACAACCTTAGAAGCATCAACACCACCAACTAGAGCTAGGTAAGCAACTAGCTCTTGATTGGCAGTCTCCTCTATCCCTGCCCAAAATGCAGCACGATCCATCCACTTCTTTAGAGTGTCCTCACCCGCAGGAGGCTTTGGAAACCTTAGGTCCGATCGAACAAATGATGGACTATTCCACCATTTTAGCCACCGGACCTTATACTTCGGCTCCACTGCAGCTGTTGCCACCATCTGTAATTTCTCCAAAGTCATCTCGACTTTTGCAGCAACATGTGCACTATAATGCTCAACAATCTGCATGTACAAGGGGAATATACTCAAGCTTCAATAACACCAAACTTCTAAATCACCAAGTAGTGGACCCGACCATCCATCCATTGAATGCTTCCAATATCTGCAAATAAAGTTTGAAACAGAATTGTCTATGGATTTCATCATCATTGATTCTTGATTTAGATAGACTAAAAGTATGGGAGTTTCTGATGCATTAGTTGTCCATGAAATGTATGTCAAATGTCGGATGTAGTTCCCAAGTCCTCAAGATCTTAGGATTGTTGCACAAATACCAAACCCTACACAATAGTAAGTGTGAAGACCATGCCCATGCCCGCTGGCGCTGCCCGTGCCCGCTGGCACTTGAGTTGCTAACACACGCGTTAGATTGACTCACACACACGCGTTAGATTGACTCACTCGTACTACACACAGCATGACTCCCACACTCGCACAACAGCTTGAGTCCCACGCTCGCGTGACTCCCACACTTGTTGGTCAGCCCTATGACTCGCACCCGCATTACTCGCGTTACTCGCATCGCACGTCTTCAACTGTGGTCATGGCCCCTCGCTTTACTCGCGTTACTCACGTCTTCAACTGTGGTCATGGTACTGCCGTTCGCATTACTAGTACTCTACTTAAACACAAACTAGTGACTGCCCACACTCGCACTAACGCAGGACTCCCACACTCGCACTAACGCAGGACTCACGCACTCGTTACTCGTTATGCGTTACTTGCACACACGCGTTGCTCGCGTTACTCACACACACGCTTTACTCGAACCACACACACACTTCACTCGAGTTACTCACACACACGCATGACTTGCGTTACTCACACCACGCGTTACTCGCGTTCCTCACATCCACAGCATGACTGCCCACTCTCGCACCACAGCGTGACTCATCTATTCATCCTTCTCCCTTTCGTCAAAGCATGACCCCACACTCGCACCACAATTATGAATTCCACCACAGCATGACTCCCTCACAAAATGACTTCCACCACACGCATGGCCAGCACCCTGTGGTCCAAGCAACCAGATCAAGCATTGGACCCGACCATCGCTTCATTAATGCCCCAAGCACTCTAATATCCACGCATTCCTCGCGTTACTCACACACAGGTGTTGCTCGCATTACTCACACACAGGTGTTGCTCGCATTACTCACACACAGGTGTTGCTCGCATTACTCACACCACGCGTAACTCACACCACGCATTACTCGCGTTACTAACGTCACAGCATACGACTCGCGTTACTCGCGTTACTCACACCACACGACTCGCGTTACTCGCGCTACTCACGTTACTCGCACCACGCGTACTCACACCACGCGTAACTCACACCACGCATTACTCGCGTTACTGACGTCACAGCACACGACTCGCGTTACTCGCGTTACTCACATTACTTGCGTTACTCACACCACACGACTCGCGTTACTCGCGCTACTCACGTTACTCACACCACGCGTTACTCGCGATACTCACAACACACGACTCGCGTTACTCGCGTTACTCACACCACATGACTTGCGTTACTCGCGCTACTCACGTTACTCATACCACGCGTTACTCGCGATACTCACAGCACACGACTCACGTTACTCGCGTTACTCACATTACTCGCGTTATTCACACCACACGACTCGCGTTACTCGCGCTACTCACGTTACTCGCGTTACTCACATTACTCGCGTTATTCACACCACACGACTCGCGTTACTCGCGCTACTCACGTTACTCGCGTTACTCACATTACTCGCGTTATTCACACCACACGACTCGCGTTACTCGCGCTACTCACGTTACTCGCGTTACTCACATTACTCGCGTTATTCACACCACACGACTCGCGTTACTCGCGCTACTCACGTTACTCACACCACGCGTTACTCGCGATACTCACAGCACACGACTCGCGTTACTCGCGTTACTCACACCACACGACTCGCGTTACTCGCGCTACTCACGTTACTCACACCACGCGTTACTCGCGTTACTCACACCACACGACTTGCGTCACTAATCAAACCACACGCGTTACTCGCGCTTCTCACAACACGCGTTACCCGCGTTACTCGCACCCACAGCATGATTGCTCGCGTTACTCTCACACACGCGCCACGCGTTACTCAAACACACGCGCCACTCGTTACTCACACACACGCGCCACTCGTTACTCACTCACACGACTCGCGTCACTCTCACACACGCACCACAGCATGACTGCCCACACTCACCCACGCCCAAGTCTCACACTCGCGCTACACGCATGACTGCAGTTACACCACAGTCACACCACGGTCACACCACAGCAATTTCCCACACTCGCACCACACTGAATCTCACACTCATTACTCGCACACACGCGTCACTCACACTTGCGTTACTCGAACCATAGGCACACATGATACTTGCGTTACTCGTGGTACTCGAACCACACGCACACATGGAATACTCAAGCACCAGTCGGACCCGACCACTGGATCTACGCTGCCCCTCGCATTGCGATACTCGCGATATTCGCGTTATTCTAACTACATGCGCACATCCAATACTCGCGCTATATTGCGTTATTCCCATACTCGCACCATATCATAACTCCCATACTCGCACTACACGTACCACTCCCAGACTCACACCACGTACAAACTCCCACACTTGCACCACAGCATGACTCCCACATTTGCGTAGTGATCGCATAACTGCCCACACTCAAGCACCAGTCGGAGCCGACCATTGATCAGACCACACGACTCGCGTCACTCACACCACACGCACCACAACTTGACTGCCCTCACTCACCCTCGTCTAACTCTCACACTCGCACCACACTGAAACTCTCACACTCGCACACTCGCACCACAGTCACACCACAGCGATTTCCCACACTCGCACCACACTGAAACTCACTCACTCATTACTCGTTCACTTGTAACGCAATACGCATTACCCGCACACACGCGTTACGCGAGTCAGTCACACACACGCGTTAGTCACACTGCCGTTACTCGAACCATACGCAGAGAGGCTACTCGCGTTACTCGTGGTACTTGAACCACTCGCTCACATGCAACACTCAAGCACCAGTCGGACCCGACCACTGAGTCTACGCTGCCCCCTCACATTGCGATACTCGCGTCATTCGCGATACTCGCGTCATTCGCGATACTCGCCTCATTCTCACTACTCGAGCCACGCGCACCACACTGAAACCACAAGCATTCTCAAGCACCAGTCGGACCCGACCACTGAGTCTACGTTGCCCTTCGCATTGCGTTACTCGCGTTACTAGCGTCACTCGCGCAACTCGAACTCGTCACTCGAACTCGAACTCGTCACTCGCGTTACTAGCTCACACGCACAAATGCATTACTCAAGCACCAGTCGGACCCGACCACTGATTTTGCACTGCCCCTCGCATTGCGTTACTCGTGATACTTGCATTGCTCGAACCACCCACACACATCCATTACTCGCGTTATTTGCTATTTGCGTTACTCGTTACTCGCATTACTCGTTACTTTCATTGCTTCATACTCGCACTACTCGCACCACAGGCAAACAGGTGTCGGACCCGACCACTCAAAACTCTTGCACCCACAACTTGGGAAACTCGCTTACACCCACAATTTTGATTCATATAACTATCAGTCGGACCCGACTACTCAATTTTGAGTCTAATCTTGCTGAGTAACATGCACCATAAATTACTAAGTTCAAGAAAATTTGACAGCCCCACTCTATTTTCAACCTAAACCCACAATCTGTCTAGACAATTGATCAAATGTCGGACCCGACAACCAACTTTTGACGCACCATATGGTTGCGTTGCTCACTCCTCCCATACTTCAGGTCCAGAGTGAATTCTTGGGTCGGACCCGGCCACTCAATTCTTCACAATCCAGGTTGATGTACCCTGTCTCGCACCACACGCATGACTGCCCTCGCACTACAGGAACACTACGCAAACTTACAATCGCACCAAGATTTGCTACTGCTGAATTCAAGCATCGGACCCGACCCCTCAATCGTCACTGCCCCAAGCACGACAGTCGCACCCACGCCTGCACACACGCACCACAGTCGCACCCACGCCTGACTGCCTCACTCCAATTCTTGACTGCATCACTCGAATTCTTGTCAAACACATTAGAAGTCGTGGTCTCAATTCAAGCATCGGGCCCGACCCCTAGTTCGACACCGCCCCAAGCACGATGATTCCCACCACTGTTTTGGCATACTGCGCGATACTCACACCATGTCACTCGCAGCACACACGTTGCAAGACTCCCTCACTCGAGTCACACGCGTGAATTTCCACACTCAAATTCTTCTCAAACGCAATTCGGCTCAAACGCAAATTTGTCATGCACATAAATACTAGTGAGCTCAATCCAAGCATCGGACCCGACCCCCAGTTCGTCACTGCCCCCACAACGAGGACGCAGCACTCTCGTAACTGCCCACACTCAACAATAGTTCCACGACAGCATAACTCCCACCACACGCATGAGTGTCCATTCAGTAACTAGACTCGCGCCACAGCACAAGCATCGGACCCGACCCCTGTTTGTTCACCTCTAAAAGCACGGTGCAGTACTCTTACACACACGTTCAAGTCGTACTCCACGCGTGACTCCCACACTCATTGCACGATACGCGTTACTCGCCCACACGCGTTACACGCCTTACTCACGCGTTACTTGCACATACGCTCGCACACTCCAACCACATGATTGCACACTCCACGACTCCTTGTTCCTCACTGTCTCAAGCATGGTGTAGCACACACATCAACAAATTTATTGCAAAGATTTTCCACACTCACCTGCTCCAGGAAGCCAACTCCATAGGCTGGATTAGCAATTGCTTGCGCTTTGTTGAACACAGTGAAGAGCTCCTCTTTCTTTTTGGATATGGCCTTGTCAACATATTCTTGGAGGCCTACGTCGCTTTGAATGCTCTCCTCCACTTCTTCCCAGTACATCTGCCCAGTCTCGTTAGCAACGTGGACAATTTCATCCTGTAGAATCATGCCAATAGTCAAAACTCAACCCATGCATGCAGTACATCAAGCTAGAAATGCAAAGACAAAAAAGATATATCGGATTTTGACTTACACTGAAGATGAAGTTCACCATTAAATCTCTTGTAAGTGGGTACCAAGTCTTCACTGATTTCGATTGGCACAACTTGAATTGCTCTGTTGTAAGCATCGGCTTATAGTACTCTAAGTCATATGATCCATACTTCTGAATTCGGTGAAGAATGTGTACCAAACTAGTCTTCACATGAGCGGTTTGGTTAGAACTGCACATTTGCCATTTCAAGTGACCTCAATCGAAGTTCCAATAGTCAACAGATTCAACATTATTCAAGCACCTCATTGTAATCATCCATGGAGTTTCGTGGCTTACGAGTTAATGTTGTGCATGGCACTCAGAATATCTCCACGGCCTCCAGCGGTATCGAGTACAACGCACTCAAGATTTCCGTTCTTTGAATACCATTGCTGATCATCGGCATGAAGAGTCTCGATCACTTCTTTCCACGCCAAAAGTCTATGATTCCCATCGTACACAAAGAACATTGAGCCACTTAAGCACTCGAGGTCAGGATCAGATTTTAGCCTCTGTTCAAATGCTTCGTTCTCTACGAGCTAGCATGGGTTCCACTGGTCCATGGCTTCTTGACTTACCAGCCTATTCTTACCCTCATCGTTGGTCAAAGACACGTACATGGCAGCCGAATTGGACTTGTACCCGTAGCGAAATGCTCCCATTAGCTTCACTACATCACAACGAAGCGAGGGTCTTACCATTGGCATGTGAATCATTCGACAGAGTGGAATTTTGAGGACGGCCTTAGAGAAGGGTTTTTTCTCATTTTCTCTATAAGCTCGTTCAAGTTTCCATGAATTAGTCCGGCATGAACGTTGTCTCCTGCCTTGGTCAAGCCGATGACTTGTCTGCGCGCTCGCTCCAAGGGGGGCAGTGACTCTAAACCTTTGCCAACTTCACCACTTCGATTCTCGAGACGCAAACTTGAACTCTCCGTGACGCCTTCCCTTATACCCGCACCACTCGTCATTGCCGCCACAGCATTCGAAGTTGTGCCACTCTCGTCACGTGCTGCAAGGTCGTGAGCATCAAAAGCTGAAGAGCCGCCTCCAATGGGAACTACAGAACTGCCTCCATTACCAGCTCCACCACTCGCTCCATCACCGTCTCCACAACAGTCAGTTCCTTCATTTGACTCGGAGTCCCTACTATCACTCGACTCGCTGCCTATAACGAGCTGGCGGCTCTCGCTCACACACGTTGCGTCTCCACCAACATTGGGTGTTGCTTGCACTACGTCAACTTCGATCGCGTCTTGGACACTGGTCCCTCGACTTTGGGACTCTCCAACTGTGGTGCTCAATGTGAGTCCTCTAGTCTCGTTCACCCCGGCAGCATTGGCACTCCTCATCTCAACAAACTGGATTGAATTTTGACCCAATCCCACCACGTTTTAGAACACGCCAAAGACACTTGAAATCATTAGCACATGCGGACTTGCTATCACTATGACGTCTATCCAGCTTCTTGAGTTCTTGTGATTCATGGGACTTAATCTTTCACTCGCAACTCTCTCAAGCACAGTACTGCCAAGCACACTGGATCACGCACAATTCAAGCACACTGGATCACTTTGGATCACAATTCAAGCACACTGGATCACGCAAACTAGATCACCTTGCAAGGTCTGTGTATAGAATGCCCACAACTCATTCAATGTCAGAGGGGAGCACAAAATTAAACCTAACCTGACAGCTAGGGTTGATGAAGATCAAGGGAGACTGAGGGAAATGCAGACGAGGGTTGGTGATATTCGATGGAGAGCTCACAGATGGTGGCAGCACCTGGGCGTCCGATTCCTACACCACGTCAAGCACACATGCATTTCAAGCACACCAAGCAAATTTCAAACAAATGAGAATAGGAGCACTAGAGCCTACGAGCATGCAAATGGGAAGATCAGCACCTGGCAAGCAAAAGGAGTTGAGAATGCGAGCACCTGGCAAGCAAAAGGAAGGCAACCGTGTGAGGAGAGGTCGGAGCATGGGAGTGACGTGAGCAACAATTAATGGACAAGTACCACAAACTCAAGGAAACGTACCTGCTGGAAAAGGGAAGGGGAGCGCACGAGGTTGGAGCAGCCGGCGGCCACGAGCTCCGGCGCCCGCGAGCTCTGGGGTGCGAGTGCAAGGGCCTGGACACACAGACCAGGAAGATGAAGATGAGGCTGGAGGCTGAGGGAAGGGGAGGGGAGCGCCTGGAGGCTGCCTGCTTGTTTAGGGTTCACGCCTTTAGGGTAGCAGCTCATTGTTTTGGCCCCCGAGGACGCTGCCCCTTGCCCTAAACGCTGCCCCTTGCTCTAAACGCTGCCCCTTGCCCTAAACTCTGCCCCGAGGCCTTTGAAAGTTTTGGACACTGCCCCATTGCCGCTGACGGTGCCCCTTGCCCGCGGACTCAAACACTACAAAATTGGGAAAATTCCAATCGCAAGTTTTGATGTCCTAAAGAAAATAAGTGTTGGATACAAGTAATAGAGTGGTGAATGAGTGTACCCGACTGTCGTGAGGAACATCAAAGTCCACCGAGAGCTGCACCTTTGTTTGACAATTGGACAGGGATGGTATGTTGTCTTCGTGCTCTACTGAAGGGCGATGCACGGTCTCCACTGGAAGTTTGGCGAATTCGGATGTTAATGTCTTGATGGTGCCCCTCAAGTTAGCATAACGTCTATTCCTACTCTCTGCATTTCTCATCCTAGACCGCTTCAGCTGCTTCGCACTAGAGAATAGGAGCTTTCCCCTTTTCCTCGTCTTAGCAATTGAAGGTGTCGCACCTTCACATGGTGAGACGTTATGCATCTGAGAAGCTCCCTCTTTCACTAGCTACCACTTGCACTCACATTTTAAGAATTCCGATTTCTTCCCATCTTCTTATGCATGCCAGTCACAATCCTTCAATGGTCGCACAACTTGGCGCCATGTAATTATTAAGTTCTAATCTTGGGCTATTGTTGATCTCGCCATTCACATTTCAGCTGAGATCTATCTACTTCCGATTTCTTCCCATCTTCTTATGCATGCCAGTTACAATCCGTCAATGGTCGCACAACTTGGCGCCATGTAATTATTAAGTTCTAATCTTGGGCTATTGTTAATCTCGTCATTCACATTTCGGCTAAGATCTATGTACTTCTGCCATGCCAGTTCAACAGTGACCGTTGCCCATTAATTTTACGGCTGCTCCAATAATTCTGGAATGCCGCCAATTCCTCGTTGACAATGCTTCCATTCGTCAGTACTTGGATCCAATAGAAGGATCCCTTCACCCATTATCACCTCACAACTATCAAATCACCATCAGCATTGTCTAGTTGCAAGCTCTCTACTCTCATCATGCCTCTTCCAGCCCTACTTGGTGCGCCAGATATGGTCGTGCTCCGAGCTCATGGCTTGGGTCTCCCACTCACATTTCTTGTAGACCAGGAAGGATATGCTTCTGTGTCGTGTCAGCGTTTGAGTCTTCGGTTTAATTTCCAGGAAGACAGTATTAGTGTTGAGGAAGAGATTTTTGATGACCTCATGTCTGAGCTGAGTCACACAGTTGGTCAGTTATCAATTTCTGACGAGAGTAATTGTAGAAGTTGGAGGCTCGGTCTGGGAAGGTATAGAATCTATGGATTGACGGATTCCCAAATGGCTGCATCTACAGAAATCCTAACCCCTCGTCGTTCCTCAACTTGCACCGTTCAGAACCCCCTTCCTTCCAATGTAACGGTCAAGGTCGAGCCTGGGTTAGAGACTCCTCATCTTGAAAATATTGAGGTCGAGACGGGAACTATCAATCCAATCATTACCCTCTCATCAGATGAAGACAGTAGTCCTCCAAAAACCACTCGTTTTGTCTCTCCCTCGTCTAACCCTCCCGTACAGTCGAAGTCCCCCGTAGTAGTGTTTCCAGATTCTCGTTCTTCCCAACCACCGGGTTCTAATGAGTGCGATAGTGTCGTTACATGTCTGAAGAAACTTCCCCTCATGCCAGGGAAGAAGAACGTCCTGAAGAAGATCGATTATAGTTCCATTAGACATGAGAGAGTCACGTATTTGCCCTCAACGTTCAACGGTGACATCATGTTTGAGTTGCCTCCTGCTGAAGCATCCGCCTCTCGTTCACAGGCAAAGTCTATGCAAGGAATGAATAAGCGCTACGATGGCCATGTATGGACCAAGACCATCACAACCAACATTACTAATGACATGGGTCTCTCATTTCGATCCTCCAGCTGTGTAGGGCACCTACGATGTGAGAACAAGGAGTGCGACTACCTTAGACGTGAACATCGCATCTATGAAGTGAACGAGACTGAGTTTGATGGATTCACATTGCAAGCGTTTGTTGTGGGCCAGGGTCCTCCTAGAGGTTCGACCGTGGTGTGCAAGGTGTGTAAGGAACCGCCCTCCTGTCTTGCCACTTGTGGAGCAAAGATCTACTATGTGTCCGGCAAGCGTAACAGAACTCGTGTTTGCATCCACCTTGGATATCACGAGCATCCTGTTAAGGTTGGTGACTATAGGGACACCAAAGTCGAAATCAGTAGTCTAATTGGAGATCAGGTTGAGAAGACTCCGCAAGCGACAAAGAGTGCATTGGTATTAGAGGCAAACAAGACTCTCATCGGAGGCTACTTGTTGAGGTCCGAGGACGATCCGCCCAAGACGTTGAGTTTTGAAGAACTAGTTCCGGTGCTAGATCGATGCAAAGACATGGCTTCACCAAATATTCGAAATAAAGTTGTCACCTTCAGGTACTTGAGGAGGTACGGTGTCATGGACAGCATCACTAGGTTGCGAGGCCTTAGCAACTGGGCGTTTGTTCAAATGAACATGTTCCCTGGCCAAGGTTCTGAGCTGGACAAGGTGTACATCTTCAAGATGTCTGAAGTGGGCCCCGGCAGTGGCGTGGACCTAGTGAAACGGATGCAACCCAATGGTGATCTTGAGAATGCCTGGTTGATGTTTGATCATGTAAAACGAGTCAAGCAGTGGACAACGATGGCTTGCCATGTCTATGACTCCACTTATTGCCGTGTCATGACTATTGCTTGCTGCGACATGCAGTCGGAGGACATTGAAGCCCAGATGGTCTTCTGGAAGAATCTCAACGCCGTGATGAAGCGACATGGTATTGACATGCCTAACTTCAAGGGCTTCATGGCAGACAGTGCCCAGGCCAACTGGAACGCCGTCCGGGTTGTCTATGGGTCCGGCAACAAGGAGGAACGTATGGACGACCGTGAGAGGACTTGTCAATTTCACTGGACCCAGTCCATGGTGAAGCATATTGAGAAATACATCGCTGAAGATCTGTGGGACCAACACAAGCAGTTGTGTCATCAATACAGGAAGGCTCAAACAATGGCCGAGGCTGAGAGATTGTACCAAGGACTTAAAGCATGGTGGGTATCCGCCGGGGCTGTGACCGAGTCAGCCTTGAGCAAACTTGAGTTGTGGCTGGCATTTTGGCACTTCCGTTATCGCCAATGGGGAGGATTTATGGTCGGGGTGAGTACACACGTCCTTTGTTGTATGCTCCATGCCCTTACAGTAGAATCATGCGTCGGATCCGACCACCATTTTTTGCTAACTTCTCTTCACATGACTTCTTCAGCTCCATGCCCTTACAGTCTACTCATGCGTCGGATCCGACCACCACTTTTGGCTAGCTTCTCTTTACATGACATCTTCAGCTCCATGCCCTTACAGTCTACTCATGCGCCGGATCCGACCACCACTTTTGGCTAGCTTCTCTTCACATGACTTCTTCAGCTCCATGCCCTTACAGTCTACTCATGCGTCGGATCCAACCACCACTTTTGGCTAACTTCTCTTCACATGACTTTTTTAGCTCCATGCCCTTACAGTCTACTCATGAGTCGGATCCGACCACCACTTTTGGCTAACTTCTCTTCACATGACTTCTTCAGCTCCATGCCCTTACAGTCTACTCATGAGTCGGACCCGACCACCAATTTTGGCTAATTTCTCTTCACATGACTTCTTCAAATGTTCTCAGAGGACAAACTTGCAAAGATGCCGTCGTGCAATCTTGCAGAGACTGTCCACAATAAGTGGCTTCAAGCGTCCGGGAACAACGGAGGTGATCTTTATGTTGCTACAGTGGATGACTACATCCGGGCTTTTCTGCAAGTCGTCAATTACTACCAGTATTTGAAGGGCGATGTAGGGGGGACTGGACCAAGCAAACAAGAGCTGAAGCTTCGCATGGCTGAGCGTAGGGCTCAGAAAACAGGTGACCCTAAGATCCTCAAGGACCCCATGCTCGACATGCTTGGGGCGGACGAGTTCTGTACACGTGATCCTCACATAGCTGGAGAGGAAGTGTTTGGCTCCATGAAGCGCAAGGTGGACTTGCCACTTGGAGCTGATGATGAGTCACACAGACCCGATAAGGTAAACTTCTCGCATCCTCGTGGCTATGGCAGGAAAACCAAAGTACGCACCGCTTACATGTCAGTAATTTCTGAGGAGGATGAATCCAACATCCTCGAAGTTGCACCTTCTTCACCACAAGCCGACGACGCAGTTCCTTCTCCCCGTAGCCAAGGACGGGTTCGTCACGTGTCTAGTGTTGAGGAGACCAGAGTTGACGTGAAGGAGTGGCACATTGCTCGGTTGCCAAAGACTTCAGCTAAGTGTTGTTGGGCCCAAAGAGCTGTTACAAAGAAGAAGTGTCTAGAGAGAATTGTGAGGGGTGCGAAACCCACCCCCGCCCCTACGTACACCGGTCTATGGCACAACACTAGGAAGAACGTACAAGAGTCTTCAGAATTTTTCTTCTGCTCGGACGATATCGAAAGGTGTGTCAAAGGTACAAGACGGAAATGGGTAGTTCCGTACTCTAAGCAGCAAGAGAGGCCCAGCATTCCTGATGTCTGGCCAGTGAAGTTTGGAACAAACCTCAAGCAAAGTGAGATCCTTGCCCTCGAAGCCGCTGGATTCCAACTACCGCAGAAAGTGCCTGTCTCTCCAAGAAGGTTGTTTTCCACATCAAAGCCTCCTGTAAATCTGGACACCATGCCCGTACCTACAGACGCGGATAGGTATCCTGGAAAAAGAGAAAGGGAGATCGTCAAGCGAACTGCTAGTCGTCCAAATCCGCAGCAGAGGCTGGCTTTGGGCTCTTCAGAGTCCCTCAAAGCTCGACTCCATGCTGTGACAATGATTCCTTACCCTGGCCATGGCTGCATCATCGCTCTAGACTCGGGAACGCCACCAGATGTGAAGCAGTATCAGATCACAATTAGCTCTCTATCAGGCTGCAGCTGCCCTGCATTCAAGAAGACAATGACAAAGTTCCGTGGGAATCGCCAATTCTCATATTGCAAGCATGTGTACTTCATCTTCTTGAAGGTCTGCCATCTCGATCCCTGGGTTGAAATGTTCATCCACGCGCCAACGTTCAGCTTCGACAAAGTCAAACTGGTCCTTGAAAGTGGGATCTTGACCCACCCTTTCGCTGAAAAGTAAGAGTCACTATAGAAGTATCCCATAGTACATTCAATGGAGTCCAATAACCTACCATTTATGTTCCAGGCTTATCTGACGATTTCAGCAATATAAAGTTTCTTCTATCTATTATTATATCAAAATTCTTTGTCACATGTTAAAGTTTTGTATTTACTGCATCAACTTCCAAACAAGTGTATGTGTTCACTCACAGCTTTGAGGACACCCTAAACCAAAAATTGATGGAATATGCAATAAACCCTGAAATAAAAAAACCATGCGGTTGAAAGAAAAGTATAAATCAAATGTCATTTTACCACGTTTCAGCCCACGGTCATAGGTCAATATTATTTTATTTAAAATAAGAATATTCGAATATTCTTCTAATCCGGGAATATTCAATATAATATTCGAATATTTTGAAAGATTCTTCTAAAATTAGTAAAAACTATTTATAAATTATGTTCCCAAATTTCTTCTCTTGGCTCGCTTTTTTTCTGCTCTCTGCTCTCCGCTCTCCGCTCACCGCTCACATAGTAGACACGTCTATCGAGTTTGGAATGCATATTTGGTATGCATAAGGATTTGGTATCAAGACTAGATTGCATTCCCATTTAAAGATTTTCTTTTTTTTAAAGAGATTTAAACTTTTTACAAGATTTAACCACCTCTCAAGTGCACCTTATCAAGTGGCTCCTTCGGCTCACATTATTGTGAATGTATCCAAGCCCGTGCCGGCGCATGATTGTTTCAGCGGCAGAACCGACATAGGAAGCGTACGTTCCTTCATGCGTGCACCACCATGCGTTATACATTTGCTCTAGTATATTTTTAGTGATCAATTTTTGAAAAGTCACAACTTGAAGTGTTATAATATATAAAGTGGTATAATTGGTTAGTCTTTAGCACAAGTGGTTAACATTTTAACACTTTAGTCTAATGTAAGTATTGCAACTTTAGACATGCCATACATACACTTGTACATCTATACTCGAAAATGCTCACCTAATGTCATGTTTTTAGTTATATCTCCCTTTCAAGTATCAACACATATACATGTACATCTCTGATATGCTTACTTGTGAACAATACTCACCATAAGTTACAACCTTGATTCTATTTCCCTTGCAAATATCCATTTGAATACTGATGAGTTCCAATGGACAATTGTATTACATTGATGGAGCTATAAAAGACAGAGAAGTGGCTTACTCAACGTAAACCAAGGAAGAAATTGCACCATATGTGTATTGCAGTATTAACTTTTTTGATTCCAACCTGTTTCGAGGAAGTAATGGCTACCCAAAGATCTAGGTCTCTAAAAATAGTAAATTTGATTCTCCCCTTTTTTTTAGGGCCATAACTTCTAAGCATTTTTAAAAAAAAAATTCCTCCTTTTAAGCATTATGAGTATGGAGATACATTCTCTTTAGCTTTCCAATGACATATATCATGCCCCACTTCATAGGAAGTGTCATTGAAAATCCTGAGTCTCACCGTTAGAGAGAAAATAACTATGGCTCATAGGGCCAACATTAATGGAGAGTCTGTTGGGAGAAGTGCTTTCTATGGATGCAGCAATGAGACTCCCCAGGAGGTCACCCATCCCAATTCTATTCCGACCCAAAAGCACCTAACTTGAGAGTTGTGAGGGAATCTCGTGTAGAAACCCTAAAAACCGCATCACTCCCAGCCTCAGTTCCAATTTGTATGTCCCATGATAGAGCCAACTTTGATGAGCCATAACTTCTTACTCACATCTCCGATTCACGCGTTCTTTGGACCAGTGGCTGCGCACTTCAACAAGGTTTCAACCATGTACAACATGCATGTCATCTCGGCCGTACACAATGCTATGGCATATTGTTCTTTCGGGACACCTCTTGGTTTCCTCACCTTGTCTCTTGCAAGGTTCATCGTTGCTTGTTCTTAAAAACTTTTCTACCATACATCTTAGCCTCATATAACACTATAGAATGTTGTTTGTTTGGGACACCTATTCGTATACCTACCTTGTCTCTTGCAAGGCCCGAGCCATCACCCTTGGGTTTTCTTTGTTCACCAAAGTTTTCAAGCATCGTTTTAAAAAGGATGTGACAACGCGCCAATTATGTCCACTTGTACATATATGCTTTCTAATTTTAGAATGAGAAGTGGTCGGTTTTAAATTCCTTAAAGGTTACATGTGGTTGGATTTAGATTCCTTGAATTGCAATAGTTGGAGATACCTCTAGGACCAAAATGGAGGTGGGCAATTTTAGCTGCATGCACGATGTATCCAATAATTATTAATTGTGCATTTTTTTCGTTTCGGCAGTATGAAAAGTCCCAAATTTCATCTTTTTACATACACTTGAAACTCTTTTATATCACACTTTCTGGTAACCAATGTTCATGAGTTTAACTCTTGTCATGTGAAGGTATTCAATTAGAAGTGTACACATTAGAGGAATTATGGACTTGCAAGAGGCCATGCCCACTCTTTTCCCCATGGTGCTATGAGCATAGCCAACCATGAGTTGCCGTGTCCAAATTCACAAACAATGCTAGAATGAAATTGATACCTTAATAAAAATAAAAATAAAGGAATTAAACAGAGCCATTAATTGGGCCCGCCGCAGTGCCTGCAACAGAGGGGCGTGGCATTGTACCAAAAAAACTATGACAAATAGAAAATCCAAAATCCAAAAATTAAAATTAAAATTAAAAGAAAACTACGCATGTTGGTGCTTGCAAGCACTAGCAGGCATTGCATTTAAAATTTATTAATTTAATGCCATGTTTATTATAAAGTTGCCATTTGTCACTAGAACACTACATTCAAAAGGTTTACTTGAAGTTTTTATCATTTATAGTTTGATAGTAATGTTTTTCTTACGTGGGCACTATATCTCCAAAAAGGTCAAAGAGTGTCCGTGTTGAGAAATATTGTGCTCGGCACTAGTGTCCAACATTGATAATGTTGGATATTTATTACATCCATTTTTGTATACAAATTCTACCACAAGAACAGACTATCGTCTTTTCTGTAGCTAAAGGCTCGGATTAGAAGGGCCAAAATTTTGAAATGTAAACAAAATTTGGAAATCATATTTATTCCATATTATTATTCATTATTATCTTCTCATATAGTGAAATTTTCAAAAAAATAAAATTGAATACATTAGAGTTATCCGTAAAGTTGAAAAAAAGAAATTCCACAAAAGCAAAGACAAGGGAGATCTGGTTTTTTTAGTTTGAAGGCGACAAAAATGAGTTTAGCACTTTTCTTTCGACCAATCACAACGCATTGCGTTGTTAAAGAAATCCAAACCTTGAACCTCCCCAATGCAAAAAGAGCTCCCCCAAACCTAATGTGAGCTCTCACGGAGGAATCTCCATGTACCCTCACATCAACCTCATGGTCCCCTAAAGGAAGGAACTTGGTGACTTGTGTGAATGGGTGTCAAAAATTTCTATATCAAGATTGAAAACTCCCTATAGCAGACACGCTAGCTAGTTTACTTTATGAATAACTCTATTTTGTAACTGATATGAGATGATTGAAAAATCAGAATAATTACATACGTTTGTAAAATTATGAAATTTATGGGTTATAATAAATGCATGACTTAAGTTTGATTGCAAGGTTCGACTTAATTCTTTGACATTACAAAGTTAAACTGAAAGAACAATCTTTCTTCCATTTTACTCATATCTAAGGTAGAAGCATCAACACTTGGTTCAACTTTGTGAGTTCCCAATCAAATTATCACAACCATTAGTTGTAGCAATTTAGTGATCAATTATGAATGCCAAGTTAACAAACTCATTGGACTAGAAATGAAAGAATTGATTCCCCTACTAACATCAATAGTGGTCTATGCAAATTGAGTTTGAAAATTTAGAAAACAATCATACATTGTGACAAAATTAATTAAAAATTGAGCTTGATTATTAAACCCAAAGTTTTTATGTGCTGCAATTTTTTATTATTATAAATCATCACTCTAAATAGGTCGAAATCCATAAACGGACAGGTATTGGTGCCTCCACCTTATGGCAACAAACCCTAACCATGTTGAAGGTGTCCAACTTGAACTTCTTACGCCCCCAAGTTCATTTCCAATGCAATGAGAACAATTCAAATGTGTCCTTGAGCACCAACTTCCCATTCATTGAATTTTTCCTGTACTTGAGTGACAGACCCTGTCTCTAAAACTATTCCATGCTAATATTTTATTAAAAAAATTTACACTAAAAACATGTTCAGAACTTGACAGGTGATAAATGTCCAATCACATGTTTACACAAAAGGAAATATTCTCCTTAGACGTGGAAAGCAATGTTGAAGAGAGAGGCAATAATAAGTACAAAGTAAAGTTGCAACTTACCAAGGTGTGTAGAATGCAGTTTGAAATTCAAAACCTACAACTTTTGCATACAAATGACGGAGCACCAAAATTATTCCCCCTATAAATACATCTTTACACACTTCCAATTAAGAACTAAGATAAGGGCGTTTAGGGATTAATGCTCAAATGAAAATTCTCATTTAGGGATTAATGCTCAAAGGTACTGACAATTTTACATAGAATCCGCCAAGAAGTAAATAAGCCAATTCATGCAGACTAGGATCATAGCTCACAGATGAAGACAACTAATTCACTATTCAAGAGATTCAGCCCCATACTACCAAACCAAGAAAATCTTGCTCCCATCCTCACAAGTCCAAAAGAGTTCTAAAGAGTCACATCCAAGAGAGCTTTAAACAAGATCTCTCAAAGAAAACTAGTACCACAAAATTCTTGAAATCCTTGACAACAATTCAACTCCAAACAAAGATTTACCCCTATATTTTAAAGTAACCAATTCTATTGACTATTTAGTGATGTGGCCAAATTATTCATAGTGAAAAACATTGCATGTACAAATAATAATAATAATAATAATAATAATAATAACCAACAAAAAAATCCCTAAATAACCAACAGAACCGCTAAATCCCTAATTAATCTTTCAGGGGTTAAACAAGAAAAAACATTTGGTTTTCTTAAACGAAAACTACAATCTTGATATCCTTAACATGCAAAAGAAAAATGAACATTTGTAAGAGAAAAGAAACATGTCGATTGCAAACGAAGATTCGTGGTATTCTTCATATAGGCAGACCAATAAGTGAAGAAAAAAGAGAGGCAATAACTTCTTGTCTTTATTCCATAAAATCATCTACTAAATAAATCCCAACAATCTTTTCTGTTTATTCGCAAAAATCATCAAATCGTGAAACTAGACAGTAACAACAACGTAACCCCCCCACTGTTTATTTGTTCACTCCAACCCCAAAATCCGCTGTTTATGCTTCATGATCCAGGGTATGTCAATTCACTACAATCCTGTACACAATCCTCCTGTCCCCAATCTACAGCATCCTTGACCTTAAGCAAAATTGTTGGTCTGACATGGCTTCACGCATGCGATACAGCTTGGCCTCCTTCATAGCCACAGAAGAGCCTCATCGCAATGCCAGGCCCTAAGAAACATTTAGCACAGCATGCGGCTGCCGAAGAACGCCAACACCATCGCCATAGCCGGCCCGACGATGGACGGCACGATAGAGAACCCCGCGCTCGTCGGCGCGGGCGCCGGGGCCTGCGCGTTGGCCATCACGGCCACGCTGGAAATCACTGCCAACACCACCACGGCGCTCCTCATCACGCTGCTGGATGCCATCGCTGCTTGAAAAATCGGTTAACGAAGCTGTATCACAAACAGATCCGTCCTTCAGAACACCACAACAAGAGAACGATCCTCACACAGACCACAACTTCGTAAAAGCCATGGGGCGTGCGAGTAAGAACGCCCCAGAGAGTAAGATCGAGAGATAAGAAAACCCTTACTCTGCTTTACTCTGTTTCTAAGGTGCAAGAAAAGAGGAAAACTGTCTACACGCAGGTAGCATTGCTCTCGTAACCTTCATGGCGCGCGGAACAGCAAGAAACTACGACTGCACATGTACACAAACAAAGCTACCGTCGAAAAAACTCCACAAATCTAATGCAGAGCGATCGCAAGAACAGCAAAAACTCCGGGTTCTATTAAAGAGCCTGTTTCTTTGAGGCTCTATAGTGAACTCCGTCCTTTCCCGTAGAAAAAAATCATGCATCGAATCTATTGTAAAACATGAGAGCGATCGCTGACTAAAAAAAAATATTGAAACACAGACACCGTGAACTCACGAAGGACACGAACAACAGCAAAAACTCCGGATACAAGTAAAGAGTCTGTTTTTTTTTCCCATAGAACAAAAGGCATGCATCAGATCTATCACAAAGCATGATACAAGAGCATCCGACCTATTGCTAAACAGGAGAGAAGAGCGGAGGAACATACCGGATTAGAATAATGCAGAGAGTAAATAAGCGGAGAGGCTTGGCCGCAACGGAATAAATATGCGCTTGCTAGTGAGAGATTGAAGAGTGAGAGAAGCTTGTGAGAAATGTGCGTCTTGTTCTGTGCATGGCAGCAGAGATAATTATAAAGGGGGGACTGCACTGGCACGCTGCTTTCTGACGCTGGGAATTCTACAGTGCCCACCATCCTGGCGCCGCCCGAACTCTTCTGCAGCTTACTAGAGCCCACCTCTCACTGTGCTGTGTGTTGTCGTTTTCCCACATTTGCGTGGCTAACTGGAAGCTTGCCAGCGATTGCCTTCAGTTCTCCCGCGTCCCAACCAATTCCTTTTTTTTCCTCCTTTCCCGAAGTTCGACGAAGCTGAAGCACCGAGTCCGTCTTTTACCCACCAACTCCTCGTTCCACTCCAGTTTGACTTGACCTCCTCCAACCGTGGGTCGCCCGTTCCAACGTCACCACCTAGAACCGTGGGTCGCATTTCGTCCGTCCAAACGTCACCACCTATGACCACGAAATGGATTTTCTACGACCGTGAAGCGCGGAATCTATGACCATCAGTCGATTTTTTTTTTTTTTTTTTTTTTTGACACAATTAACCCTTAAACGTACCACTCCTTTGTAGGAAAGTCAAACTACACAATTTAGCCTTCAAGATTTATCAAAATATATTTTGTAATATTTTTCATGCATGGAATTGAATGTTTCCTGTCAGTCTTGAAATTTTCAGATTTTTTTGATTTAATACGACCTTTTTAACAAATTTTTAAGTCAAATACTTCAAAAAAAAAATTATTACAGAAAAGCTTTAAAAAATTAATATTTTTTTGGGAGCAGGTACAAATTACAATGGAGAATCACATGATATGTTTTCCATAGAAATTTTTTATTTAAATTTTGAAATTTGAAAGGTGAACATTCTATGTAGTGTAATTCAAACCTTGAGCTACAAAGCTTGCACAAGCAATAAAATACTCAATAATTGGAATTTTTAAGATTTGAAAAGTGGAGTTCAAACTAGACTTAATAGACTTCATTTTCTTAGTTGGGTGTATTAGCAACAAAAGTCGTCTTCAAGATCAAAATTGGGTTTGACCAACAAACGTCCAGAAACTGGATGCCTGGACGTTTAGGGGTTAAAGGAGAACACTTTATTGCGAGAAGGAGACAAAATACAAACCCAATCCCACCGTAAACAGTCAGTAGATTTGTCGACCATTTAAACGTCAGCACCTAGAACCGTGGGTCACATTTCGTGCATTCGCGCGTCGTACCTATGACCACAAACAATGTTCCTATAAACGCGAACTGCAGAATGTGTGACCGTACCTAATACAGAATTTGTAAGAAGTAATTTTGTTGCTAATTGTATCCAAATTTGCTTCATAAAGTTTGGGCTGGATTATTGATACAAAGGATTTTTAAAAAAGCAAAAGATGTAGTAGCCAAATTTCCAAGATTTGTAGCCTCTTTAGACCAAGATTTCACCTAGGTGTTGCCTAAGTAGCACTTAGGTAGCACATGTGTATCACATGTGTATTGATATGAAAAGGAGCCTGGATTGTTCTGCAAGCCATGCAAAAGTAGCAAAATGATATTGTCTCGAAAGTGCCACGTGTCACTCTGTGATTGGTTTATGGTGACATGGCGTGGAAAATTCAATTGCGATACCTGGCACCTTCACTTATGGTCAATGTGACCGTGCGTCGTTTTTTCGACCGTTCAAACGTTTTAGAGCCTGGGACCGCAACCGGGGAGTGTTCGTACGGTGGGCCGAAGACCGTTGGGTCCCTGGACGTGAGGGCAGCGAATGACTGCCAGGCACGTGGGGGGGGACAGAAGATTCGTTGAGAGGTCCGTTGGCGAGTGGTGACCGGTGCTGCCGGTGGACGGGGCCTGCGTTTTAGAAAAATGATTGCGCGCGGGGGCCCCCGGCTTTCGGTCCACGGTCCCGTGCAATGCGGAGTCACTTATTTGGGTTGCCACTTGACCGAGTCCACCTGTCGACCGCGATGTTTCGTTTGCAGTGTGGAGGCTCCACCCTGGCCACAATTGATTGGTTTCGGTGCATCTCACATGCTGATGTGGAATTCTGAGTGGCTTTCGAGTATCTTCCAGACGTGATTTGGCATCCCATGTGGCAGGTGAGTGGTTCCAACAATTCAATGCTGACATTATTTTAATTTAATTTTCCTCGAAAGTATCCAACTCGGTGCTACAACTTCTACATTTTAGGGTTTAATTTAACTACTTTTTTATTTTAAGAGAACTCGATATTTCTTCATTGTTAGAGTTCTAATTTTGTATATAGATTTTTGGGACTAAATCCTCTTAAAATAATACAATTATCATGTAGTGGTATTAACCCAAAACGAAGAAATTCAACCATCAAGTCACCCTTGGGAGGTCAAGCACTAGGAGTGGACTACGTCATGCAAGCCTCTGAACAGGTGCCCGTTTTAAAATATGTAAAATTGAAAATAAAATAAAATAAACCCAGGACACCTACTGTTAGCCTCTTCTTTACTTCACAGCTGTACAATATAATGCATCTCTAGAATACATATAGACCACGGGATATAGAATCAACTTTTTAATATTTTACAAATTTGCCCCAGGATATGCCTGCATGGTTCATGCCCGGCCCCCTTCTGTCTTGCCACAGAAAATGAGATGTTCACACAATTTTCAAATACCTCTTTGAATCTTGAGGGATCATTAGCACACTCAGCTTTTTCTAGTGCAGGTTCATAGAATGTGCCTGCGCCCATAATTGCCACTAATACCACCTGAGTATAGTTGCTATTACTAAAACAAAAATGATTTTTATTGGGCTTCAGAGCATGCCCAACAGATTTGGGAGTTAATTTAATGTAGAGGAGCTACAACCAAGAACAAACCCAACAACGTCCTGGTTTTATCACCAAGCTTGTCTCTCGGAGCACAACACAACGTCTCCGAGACAATAATTCAACCGTTGACCAACCAATAATCAACCTTAGTGTGAGAAATTTGAACGCGCCAAAGCTCATGTAGATGACAGGCTTCGATACAAGACACAGTCATCCAACTTTATGTTGGTATGAGGCTTGGGTGCTACTAGGTACGCTCTTGGTCCCTCCCTATCCAAGCTACCATTATCATGTCGTTGGGTGATTGATAATTCATGCTCTAATTCCCACAGTGCCTATTATCCTCAAATTTCTTGCTAAAAATTGACTTTGGAAGAATTTTTGCCATCCAATTACATTCTGCGAGTATTTTACTTATAGATACTAGCTAGATTCGTCTTAACTAGCAAAATTTAGGTATGGACTAGTATATGAGGTTTGGAAATAGATAGTATACCAACATCACTAGTAGGGTTGTTCTTATTGGTTAGTGAAAGAGGATTCCATCGCACCTTATCATGCATTATTTGGATACTGCATGAATAAATTATGAACATTTAAAGTACAATTGTTATTACTACCATAGTATGATAGCAGAGTCACTAAAAAATAATTTAAAAAAAAAACATAAGAATGAGAAATTATGAAGACAAAAAAATGAAATTAGAATAAATTGCTTTTAGCTATATTTTCTATTTCTATATAAGGTTCTGAAGCTCTTTGGAGCTCAAGAACCTTACATAAGCCGTTTGGCCATTTTTAATCTTCTTCTTTTTTTTCCTCAAAAAAATAATCAAGAAATTCATTTTTTGAGGGACTAACTTTATTTTTCAAAAGATAACAAATATTTGCTCGCGGGGTGGCCACTTTGCTATAGCATTCCGGTGAACAATATCATTTTTATTGGGTCTTATGAACAAGTGAAAGAGGATTCCAACACACTTTAACATGCATTATTTGGACACCATATGAATAAGGTATGGATTTTCAAAGTATTGAACATAATTTGACTCTAAGATTTGTTGCTCAAATGGTGTATAGTACATCTTTATTGTGTTTCTTGTTACTAAAGTGTCTATTCCCGGCAGAAGAGAGTAGTTTTGTCCCAATGGCCTTATGTCCGGTGGGCACTGGTCATTGACATTACGAACGAACACTTTATTCACACCGGCCTCGAAAGAGGACCGGAGTTTCTATCTATCTAGTACATCTTTATAATAACATCTTCATTCTAGGTAATAATCTAAGTTCAAGAATGTTTTGGCCAAGGCAATTTTTTGGAACAATACCTTAATCCCTAAAAAGACAAAGCTCAAATTGGACCTCATTTTTTGCAAATTTGTGAAAGTCCTACGAGGACTTCCTTTTGTTCAAATATATATTTTTTATTTTTTATTTTTTATTTTAATTAATTAATTAATTAATTTTTTTTTTTGACACATGCAATGTTCTTCCAGTGATGTAAAATTTAGTCCCATCTAAATCATATTTATCATAATATGATCAATTGAATTCTTCATTTTTAAAACCACTGATCCTTCATCATATAGGGGTTAAGATGAAGAACTTTGGCCATGAATCAAAATTGAAAACAGTTTGTTTATGAGTTAGTACAATAATACCGGTTCCATTTATAAATGTTGTGACTAAGTTTTTTCGAGCTGCTAACACTAGTAGAAAAGTTTTATTTGGGCACCAAAGAATAGTCAAAACATAGTGCCCAAATCTAATATTGTCACCAAGCTAGTGCTAATATGGGCCTTCAACATCATACCCTAAGACTATACTTTAGTGCCCAATGACGACCCTTTCTACTAGTGTAAAGGTAAAAATGTTCACATAATTTATTGATTTTACAAGCATCTCATTGGATCTTGATAAATCATCAACTAATGAAGAACTCGCCCGTACTTTTTGGCTCCTTGATTTTTTTATTTTTTATTTTTTGACACAAATAAAGGAGATCCTTTACTGCAAGAAGAAAAAGGCAAGGTACAAATACAAACCAACCCCACCAGATCCAACGAGGCCGGGGGACACCTAGATACTGCTAACAAAGCTAAATCTAGGACCTATGAATTTCCAATGGGGATAGTCGCCGTTCCGCACCTTGATTTTCTGAGGCAAATTTCCGTTTCCCAAAACTAGAGGCAAACTCACCCTCAAGACACCCATGAGTTTGCAAATAACTCTAATAAACATCTTCATTCTAGGTAATAATCTAGGCTGGACTATTTTTGGGTTGAGGCAAATTTGGGTGCAACTCCAGCCATGTGGGAAATAGTCTGTTTCAGAGTTGGTACAATAATAGTGGGGTTCCATTCACGAATGTTGTGGCAAAGTTTTTCCAGCTGCTAAAGGTAGTATCATATGGTTGGCTCTTGTACTCTTGCGATGAGACCATAGTGCATGACAAGAAAAGCATGATGAGGCACAATCCTATCCCATCCCGAGGCTGTGAACAACGGCATCCACTGTTGCCATCCATACCTTTGCATTATTTTCTTTGGAAAAGCAAAAGAAAGATGATGACCACTACAGTAAAATTGATTTTTCCTGTGAAAAGTTGACAAGCATTTTCCAGCAACTGATGGAAGCTTGTATGATACAATCACGAAATTCAAGGTAGAGAAAAAGTTGGAAACATTGATTCCGCCGAACTCAAATGGAAATTAGAAATTATTTAGAGTTTGGCTAGGTCAAAACTATAAAAAAAAATGATGACATGGAAAATCACACATGGGATTTTGTAGCCTGGCTACAGTGAAAAATGATTGAAATCATTACTACCAATCACAAGTCTCCCAAATATCGAGAATTTGTTGGAATCCACACTAAGTGGAATAAATAAACTAATTTTGAACCCCACTGTTGAAGAATCCAGAGATTACGGATGCATGATCTTGTCCATATTACCAGGTAAACAACCCCATTTGTGCCATGTGACTATTTCTGATCACTGTGTATGGGTGTATTATATTTAAATTTTGATATGTGCACTATTGGTACACGTTGGAATGGATAGAGTGACTTCTGAATTCATAACAATAAGTAGCATGCACTGTCTCTGCCTTGGCTCTATAGTAGATGGTGTGGAATATTCCACATCCAACATTACTTCATCAGTAGCTAAGTGGACAGGTGGAGGCTCATGGCCCATTCACACCAAGCCCATGTCACACTTGCATTTGCGTTCTTAAAACGGAGGAAGGTAAAACCGAGATACAAAAAAAATATTCGAAGCCTTGTCATTTCTTGCTGCAACTATTGTTCAAGCACTGTGCAACTGCATTACAATGCCGCAAGTACAACCATGCTCGTTTTTTGCGTTGCGTTCCTTTTTGTCATGAGTTGGAGTAATTTCTAATTGTGTATTTTATATTTCTTAATTGACAACAAATTCCCTCAAAGTTACCTGATGCATGCATGCATGCAACAAACATTGGTGTATATGAATGGGCCATCAAGGTGATGAGCAGAGTGTATGAAGGAAAGGCAGAGTGCATGAAGGAAAGACATGAAGGCTATTGATGGCCCATTCACACCAAGAAGCTCCAATGCTTGCATTGCGTTCATGGAATGTTGCAAGGTAAAATTTGAATTTAATATACAATTTCTTGTAGTGTCAGAGCCTTGTCTCTTCCTGCTTTTGGCTAACGCATGCGCGTTAATAGAGTGCAAATTTCTAGAGGCATCCAAAATGCATTGGAGCAACTTTTTGCATGTGTTAGGTTAAAAAAATAATTACAGGAGCACACCGTAGCTACCAAAAACTTACTTGACAAACGTAGATTCTCTACCGCACTCGCGTTGGATGACTGGTGTGAATGGGCCATGGATGTTATGTTGTGGCACAAACTGGTGACTTACCTTACACATCCACATCAACAAAATACTTCAGTGCAATCAAAATTTATAGCATGTTTTAGGATATGCATATTTTAGTAAAAAGGTGTATTTGGGGCATCAAGTTACAGTGACAAAGCACGGTGCCACATGTCCAATTGAAAACCAAATTACACCCGTTATCATCTTTAGTTTCAGAGCCACAGTTAGAGAGATGTTTTTACAAATCCTCGGACTAATTCCGATACGTACTATCCGAATTAGTCAGAGGATATAATAATAATAATAAATAATCATTATTTTATTTAGATTATAGTATTTTATTTCAAAATAAAATAGTAAGTTTAGACTATTTTATTCATATTTGGCATGGAAAATTCATAGTAACGTGGATTAATTTTTTTAGTGTAGGCCACACTATATCTACATTACTGCAGTTACTACAAGTTATCTCAATTACTCCAACTTAGACTTTCTTCTAATTCCACAATTAGTCCAAGTTTATGTTATTAGTCCGAATTGAACTAAAAATGATTGCATGACTTACATTGCAATATCACCATGTTTTTTTTGTGTCAAAAACTCTTCGAGAGCAAACAAGTGAAAGAGAGGTTTTGTTTTTTTAATAATAATAATAATAATTATTTTATATAAAAAAAAAAACCCTGAGAGTGCAGTGCTGGTACTTGAGTGCTGACTGATTGCAGTAAGCATATGAAACACTGTCCTGCTTCTGAAAACAGTACTGTACAGTCCATCTCCACTTTGGTTTGGGAGTACAACTAAAGTATACTGATATGAACTTTTTTATGTGGCTACTACAACAAATGTACAGTACATGAACTTTTATATGTATGTAATTTCCATGTAAATGGCTCCACCATTGGAGTAAGGTAAGCGACCTAATATCGTCCAAATAGCATGTGATCATGGTTTCCATTTAAACCATTATTAAATTGTTAATGATTGTTGAATTTGTTGGAAATTGAAAGAGAGATTTAAATACTCTTAGCACGTATTTTTTGGACACCGTATGAATAGGTTATGAATTTTTAGAGTGTCGATTACAAGTGTGTCTAAAATTGACCTAAGCTCTCATGTTCAAAAGGTGATAAGAATTTGTAGGGGTTGGTTTTGAATAAGGGTTACAATTAGGTCGCTTAGGTTACACGACGATAAAATTGGGGGAACCTTTGAAATGTGGAACTTTAGCACTATCTGTATCAGTGGAATTAGTGTACTTTGATTGATTCTGAATATATGTAGGTATGTATGCATCCAAAAGAAAGTTTATAATGTATTTGAATTTGTTGGTTTTCTCAATTGCACCAACTAGAAAACCATACCCATTTATGATAACAAATTACTTCCAAATAGAGTGTATATTCATCTTCTTCCTCCTTCACCATTTCATTATTGAGATGACTTGTAATCGTGTATTTGTGATGCTAGTAGAAGTGACTACATCTCAATTTTTTAATACAACATTTTTATACCTAATTCTAAGCTTGTAATATATATATATATATATATATATATATATATATATGACACAAGAAGGCTTCAAAAGAGTAGTCCTACACATACTACACATAATTCAACAAGAATATATGTAGATAATTGTGATGACCCTCTAATAAATTGAATATTTAGTTACTAAGGCAAAATTCTAGTCATAAGAGTCATTGGAGATTTAAGTGGTGAAAAGAAGAGGCAATTTAATTCGTGTTAACCCTTAACCCCTAAAGGACCGGGGGATGTTGAACTTAACTCTTGTTTTCTTGACTAGCTCTTATAGCAAGCTCAATTCCTCATTGGTGTGAGGTAATTTTGACAATCGGCACCGTTGAAATTAAAGAAGACTTAAGTAGTTTTTTTATGAAAAACAAAATCAACAAAATCGCACAATTTTTGAGAAAATGCCACCGTTGAGAAGATTGATGGAACTTGTTTGGGGTATTTTGTACACATGCTGAAATCGGATTGCTCCAAAGTGCTCCAAAAATTCTGAAATTTTTATTGTGAGTAGAAATCATCATTTCAAACATGTGCAAAAAATTTCAAGTAATTTAGAGGTGTGAGGAGGAAGATATGAGGGTCTGAAGTGACGCCTAGATACCCTCCGTGCAACTCAAAAAAATCACCAAAAATCGCTCACTTGATGAATTTCTGATCAAGAAGTACCTACAGATTCAGCTCTCAAAAAGAGCCAGGGTCTCTTTGTTGCTCATCCTACAATTCAAAACCCAAGAACCCGAATTTCCTCACTTTCTAGTTCCAGAAGCCGCGTGGGGGCCTTACGGACGTTTAGGGGTTAAAGAAACAAAGCCCCTCCATGGGGTAGCCCAAATGGCATCTTAACATTTTCAAGTTGGAAGCACATACAAGGCATTAAATTTGTTTAAATAAAAAATAAATTCATTAAATAAATAAATCCCACAACAACACCGTTGGGACCGGGCAGTGCCATCTAAGGCCACGCAACGCTGCAGGCCCCGCAATCCCGTAGCGGCTGTAGGGTCAATTAGGTTGGGACATGCCAACCTCGATTGCTGCAAAGCTTACATGATTCAATTTTCTTTTTTTAATTCTTTTCTTAGGAGCGTTGTAAGGCAATTGATTAAAAAAAGAAAAAAATGTTGTATCTCAAAGCAAGTCAACTGTTGTTCAACCTCAGTTCTCCTCTCCCCCAATTCCTTCAATTTCTTGTGGATTGTTCCACAGTTTTCCAAATCCTACTCAACTTGAGAGTCTAGCTTCACTCTTTTCAACAACTTTCCAAAGCACCAATTCTTACATTTTTAGGTTCACAAAATCTCTTCTTTTTTCCCATTATTCTCTCATAACTAAACCCATGGGGCTTAGTTGTCCCTTTATGGGTTAAAAATATAAATTACACTATGAAAGATGAATGACCAAGATTAATTTATGGAACTATAATTAATCTATAATTATATAATTACTACAAAAATCTATATAAAAAAAGGTTTTCTATATCAATCCCTAATCACTCAAAGATTTTTGTTAAAATTAAAATGTGCTATAATATACAATTTCAATACTTTTAAAAATAAAATTTTAATAATGATAATTTGAAATTATATATGCAATTGGATTTGAAGAAAACATTATATATTCTTGTCATATTAGTTTAGGGGTATTTAACTTTGAAAATTCACCAAAAGTTCCAATGACAATTACATCGGACTTTGTTAAATTAAAGTTGGATGGAAATAGGGACTCATTGTTGCAATTATTTTGTCATGGCAAGCCAACCCCATTATGTGAACTGTCTTGTCAACATGAGACATAATGAAACACAATGAAATGAAATAGTCCATCCTCAACGGTTACTCTTGGAGCACTACTCTCTTGAGCTATGTTTGCTTATTTAAAAAGTCATATCAAAGGTTATATCAAAGGTTATTTAAAATGTTATTTCAAAAATTATATATATATATATAGTTATTTAAAAAAATATTCAAAACACTATTTATTATCGTCACAACTTGATCACGCTTTATAAAGAGGCGACGGAAAGATGGGAAGAAAGAAGTAGTCAGGGCAGGTGGGGATGGGCCCTTGCATTTTAAATATAACAAATGGTGTTTTGAATAACCTTTGAAATGACCTTTGAAACAACCTTTCTAATAATCTTTAAAATACCTTTTGAAATGACCTTTTAAATACGATCGGTGCAAACATAGAATAATTAGATTCCATTTGTGGGAGGTAAAATTTCAAAGTTACATTTTTTTAATGTCTAGAAAAATGGATTATCTTTGTATAAGTGTGTTGCAAACCCGGGGAGGTCACTCCATTGTCAAGTTGAAAACCACGTGCGAACAAAATAAATCTAAGTTTTCTAAGTTGCATCACCAAAATGGGTCAAAATTTTATCAATTTATTTTCATGAGTAGATATACTCAGTATCTATTACATAGTAAAAAAAAGATAACCAAATTTGATGATCTTTCTTTTTTTATAAAACATACCGTTTCTAACTAGAATGACGTAGAAATGAACTAAAACAATTACTAAAAAAAATGAAGATGACTAAAAATTTCAAAAAAATATACAAAAGATGTTATCAATGGTTACATATATGTAGAAAAAATATCATAATTTTTAAAATTATTTATGGCATATAATATAGGGGTAGCAAACTTTGTTCGCACGTGGTGTTCAACTTGACAATGGAGTGACCTCCCCGGGGTTGCAAATGGAAATTGCTATTGCCTAACTTTGTTTACAAAGTAAAAAATACAGAATTGCAATATTTTTGAAATGTTAAAAATTTACCTCTTGAGTAAAGTAATGATACTTTCATGATCAAATCTTTAACTTTTTTTTGCTAATCAATGTAAGATGAAATTTGAGCCATTTATAAAAGGACATATATGCTAAAAACATAACTTGCATTTTTGGTAAATCGTCACAATTAAGTGCTTTAAAGTTTTTCTTATCACAAATATATATCAATATTTTTCCAATTTGATCATATAGATCATTTCGATTCATGGTGCATAAGATAATCTCTTTTGACAAAAACTTCAAAATGTTGTAATTTCTACAAGCGCTCCGCTTATCTCCGCACTACTAGTGACAAAGTGAAAGGTCATGAAATTGAAAAAACGTGAAAGGCTAAGTTACTTCACATAATGATCTACGAAGAAGAAATGGAACACGGAATGAAACAATCATGGGAAGACCATCCAAGGATGTGAAAGGCATGTTACATCATAAAAAACCCTACGATAGAACTGACGGCTCGTGGCTTGTGGCTTGCTAGCTCGTCGGTTGACTTACATACTCTATAAGTTTTTTTTTTTTTTTTTTTTTGAAACAAATGAAACGGAATTTTATTGCAAGGGAGAAACCAAAGAGCCACAAAAAAACAAACCACACCAGCCACAAGTGGCCTGGCAAGAAGACAAGACAAACACACAGACCCGACACAGAAGGCAGAGGGGGGCCACCCCACGCAGAGCGCAGGGAAGGGGCCGTTAGGTCCTTCCCGGCCCGGCCGGGGTGGCGCTTAAGGCGGTTGGAAAACGAAGCCACCCATGGGGCCCGTGAGCACCTACTGCGGGTGACCTGCCACCATGATCGCAAAGAAACCCTCTCTGCACCTTCGGTTGACGAATCTATCAATCAATTGCTGCGACGCAACAAGCGACCTATGCTTGTTAGCTCGCATGCTATCCCATGCTACCCTGCCATAATCCACAATCGCGCTCCAGATGTACTGCAGTTGCTTGGCCGGGGACCATGCCTGGTTGTTGAAAATCATGTCGTTGCGTTCTATCCACAAAGCCCACAACACAACCGTGCGGATCTCAAGCCACAAGCACTTGACATGATTGAACTTTCTTGGGATCCTGTTGGAGAAGATACCTTGTCGCCAAGTGAGCATTTGTCACGGTCCTTGCGCGTCGTGCCCTTCAACATGAGCATTCATAACATAGATTGCCCACTGCCACGCGCGCTGGGCCGAGAGACATTCCCAAAAGCGGTGCAGGACGGATTCCTCCGAGCGACGAGGGCAAACTGGGCAACGGATGTCCACGTTGCCGTCAATCCTACCACGCCAATGATTTACCGCCACGGCTCGATGCCAAATTAACCACAACAGACCTGCCTCCTTCCTCGTTCGGTCTTTGAGCCACACAGTTTTCCATTTTAGTTGAAAATCATCATGGATAACCCCCTCCCCACTTCCGCGTGACCGGGTTGTGAACCACATGCTTCTTCTTAAGCAATTCACGCCCCATTTTTGAACTATACTCCATCAATTGGACGGACTGATCATTCGCTACCCACTGTAATTTATGCGGATCCCACTCAAGCTTGTCAATTCGCCCATAATATAACAATACCGCGATTTTCTTGGGCCCTCGTCTCACTTGCATCACTCGCACCCGATGGAACGTGCCCGTGGCCCCAGCAGCTGTGATCACCTCATCGATAACAGTAATGGGACGGAGGACTCTGGACATCGGGAGGACCGAGAAACTAGATTCGCACAGGTGAGGCTGTCAGGGTTGCGCTCGGGTGCCCACTCTCAAGACCCCATTCTCTCGGACCTGCGCGACAGCCTGAGGCAGTTCATCGGCCTCAGAGCCAAATCAACTCAACCAGTCACCCTTGTTGGCCCAAGAAGCGCTGTCCAACAGCAGCCCACCCCACCTTGCCTGAAGTGCGCGGATCGCTACGCGCTAGACCCCTCTCTCCCCCGTAAGCAGCCCGTAACGCGTCGTGGCCTCGGTTGGTGTGAGGAACCGATTTTTGATTCTGGCGTCGCGAATTTGTCTCAGGCCCTTCATGTGGAGAAGGGCGGTCCTGTTTTTGGAAAAGCTTGGACCTATGATGGCCTGAAAAGGCGACCACCAGAAGGACTCGGCTCCTACTTCCTCTGGCAGGGTTGGTCTGACTGGAACCAGACTGGGCTGAAGCTTTCTCCACGCCGTGCAAACACGATTCCAGGCTTTTGAACCCCGATGCGCTTGGAATTTCCCCAGGGAAAAGAATTCGAGATTGGGTGCCCACCTACCACCTTTGTAGGGTTGAAAGTGCCTGAGTCTGTGTCTTAGAAGCACGTGGAGGTTGGAAGTGCCAGGCTCGCACGCCTTAAGGACCCATTTCACCATTAGGGCCACCAAGGCGTCTTGTGGGTTGATGACATTGATCCCTCCTTTGTCCTTTGCTTGACAACACTGAATCCAAGCCACCTTTGTGCGTGCCCTATGCATGGATCCCGACCACAAGTAGTTGCGAATTGACGTTGTGACCTTCTTAATGCCTTCCTTGGTCCCGTCCCAGATGGAGGCAAAAAACACTATTGACGAGATGAGAACGCAATTGACAATCACATTCCGATCGGTGGAATTGATACGCGCCGTACACCGATATTGTAATTGTTTGACCACCTTGTCATGCAGGAAGCAGTCCACAGAACCAGCTGCCAATTTCATCCCAAAGGGCATGCCCAAAAGTTTGCCAGTACTGACCTCGTCCACCCATACGATGTCTAACTGCTGGGTCCAAGGTGGCCGGTCCACTGCGGTCCCGGAGCTCCAATAACCACAAGACTTCCTACAATTAAGGACGAGGTTTGAAGCGAGGCAAAAACAGTCCAAAACTCCCACCAAAGCTTTAACTGGTTCCTCCTCTCCCAACAAAGTGAACGAAGTGTCGTCCACGTACTGCGCCACCACTTGTTGTCGGTCACCCCCGGGAAGCTTAATCCCTTTGATCGCTCCCAAGGAGACCCCCCTCTTGACCATGGCATTAAGAGCTTTGTCAACAATGAGGAACAAGTAGGGTGCGAGCGGGCAACCATGTCGCACCCCCATCTCAATTACAAACAGTGGTGACTAGGCCCCGTTCACTTTAACCGAGGCCTTGGCATCCTGGAACATCAGCTGTGTCATGTTGACGAATTCCTCGGGGATCCCCATTTCTCCCATGGCTTAGAACAAAAAGTTCCAATCGACCATGTCATAAGCTTTCGAGAAATCGAGCTTAAGGAAAATGAGGTCTTGTTTCGTGTACTCCGCCCACGCCATGGTCTCATGCGTGAGGAGGATGTTGTCCAAAATAAAACGCAGAGGTAAAAAGGCCGATTGATCAAAATCAATCACTTCCATCAAAATCGGCTGTAGGCGCATCTGCAAAGCTTTTGCGAAAAGCTTATACGCCACGTTGAGAAGCGTGATCAGACGCCAGTTTGTCAGCCTGCTACGAGCTTCCCCTTTATGCAACAATGAGATAAGCCCACGAGTGACGCCTTGAGGGAACCTCTGCTGCGCCACAGCTTGCATAATCATGGCGTAATAGTCCTCCTTAATGAGGTACCAGTAGTACTTAAAGAACTCCGTGATTATCCTGTCCGGCCCCGGTGCCTTCCCAGAATCCATCTCTTGCAGCGCACGGCCAAGTTCACACTGGTTGATCGGCAGCTTGAGAGCCCCTTTCATGGCCGTGGACAGTCTATCGTCTAGGCAGCCCATGACTTGGGCAACTGCCCCTTCCTTCGCGGCCGTGCGGGCTGGTTCCTTGTACAGTTTGGCATAGTAACTGGAGCATACCTGCTGGGTGATTGCAAGCTACGGTCTACCAAGTGGGGAGTGCAGCTTGTGCAGCTAAAGGCCATGCAGCTCGCGCACTAGCGTAGTAATGCGCACCTCTCAACTTTCAATTAGATCAAAAATTTCACCATCCCAAATAGGGTTTATGCTAATACTTTCACTTTAGCAATTGTTAAGTTAATTTCAAGTCTTTGGGCATTACTCAATAGCCTTTTCTGTTTTTTACCGAGTAGGGGTAATTAGAGCCTTTTTTACATAACATCCTTAGCTAGGTTTTATGAAAAATGCATTTCATATCCCACCTCTGAAATTGAACCATTATTTCATTTCCAAAAAGAAAAATTCAAAAAAAAGTTTTAACTGCACGAAAATCTTAAAAAACAAAAACATCACCAAACAATTAATTAAAAAATAAGTAAGCGTAGTACCCAAAAAAATAAAATACGGTACCTTTGTACACACTTGTGGTATGTTGCTATAAATTTTTGAAGTTCAATTTTGACCCCCTTCTAGCATTTCCCATAAAATAGGTGCACTTTTGACAAGCGACACGCTACCAAATCTAAGTAGAAATTCTTAATTTGGCTAGAAAGATTGAAAATTTGCAAACTTTATTGTGGTAGACATCTTAACTTTAGAATTCTAGAAACAATGCAATTTGTTTCGTCGCAAAATTCCATTCCAATATTTATTGATGATTTTCCAAAGATTGGGTAAGTGCACAAATTTGCATGCCGCGACAAAAAGTTTGGGTGACCGTAGCTTGCAACCACCCTGCTCTAAGCTGGCTTGGTCAGCTTGAAGGACTACAAATTCGTCCTCAAGTTCCGTCAAATTGGAAGCCCTAGTGTGAGCCTTAGAGGCCTTGAAGAACTCTTTTGAGCACGAGTCATCCACCCGTTTCCACTAAACTCGGCTCCTAACGCGCTGGCCCGCCACCAACTGCTCCTCAAACACCTTGAGCTGGTCACCCACCACACCAAGCTGATCCTGAAGTGCGAGGTTATGTGAGTCTCCCTGTAAGTTGGCTTAGAGCACTGTGAGCTGTCGGCGTAATTCCAGCTCTTTAGCCTTGCTTTCGACAACCACTCTATAAGCTTTGGAAATCCACAAGTGGAACCTATAATCATCAATACCATTTCTTCTAAACCCAACTTTGACCTAAGGTCATCACTAGAATTGTAATTTTGACCAACGGAAGCTAGGTCAACTCAACATATGGGTGGTTGCAAGCTACGGTCACCCAAGTTTTTTGTCGCGGTCTACAAATTGGTGCACTTTCCCAATCTTTGGAAAATCATCAATAAATATTGGGATGGAATTTTGTGACGAAACAAATTGCATTGTTTCTAGAATTCCAAAGTTAAGATGTCTACCACAATAAAGTTTGCAAAATTCCAATCTTTCTATCCAAATTAAGCATTTCTACTTGGGTTTGGTAGCATGTCGCTTGTCAAAAGTGCACCTATTTTATGGGAAATGCTAGAAGGGGGTCAAATTTGAACTTCAAAAATTTATAGCAACATACCACAATTGTGTACAAAGTTACCATATTTTATTTTTTTGGGTATTACGCTTACTTATTTTTTAATTAATTGTTTTTTGATGTTTTTGTTTTTTAAGATTTTCATGCGGTTAAAACTTTTTTTTTGGATTTTTTTTTTTTTGGAAATGAAATAATGGTTCAATTTCAGAGGTGGGATATGAAATGCATTTTTCATAAAACCTAGCTAAGGATGTTATGTAAAAAAGGCTCTAATTACCCATGTTGGGTAAAAAACAAAAAAGGCTGTTGAGTAAAGCCCAAAGTCTTGAAATTAACTTAACAATTGCTAAAGTGAAAGTATTAGCATAAACCCTATTTGGGATGGTAAATTTTTTAATCTAATTGAAAGTTGAGAGGTGCACATTACAACGCTAGTGCATGAGTTGCACGGCCCTTAGCTGCACAAGCTGCACTGCCCACTTGGTAGACCGTAGCTTGCAATCACCCATATCATGAAACAACTTAATCAATTATTGTGGGGATTTTTTGTAATCACCTACACAACTAACATTGCCTTTGACATATCCCTTGACACCTCCTACTATATCATTTAGTTAATGAAAAACATCTTTGGGACTATATCAATCACAAAAACTTGACAATGCTTCTAAAGCTTTGTTAATATTTACAATTTGACCATATAGATAATTTCTATTTATGATTCATAAGATATTTTCTTTTGATGAAAAATTCACAAATGTTGTAAAATACATATTTATAAGCACAACTAAGTTTTATCCTATACCCCTTGGGTCATTAGGTATTAAACAACCTTCTAGATGCTCTACCTGAACCTTTTAAATTTCTTCTAAATTTTGAGGTCTCAATTATTCTTCAATATGAAATTTTCAATATATTTTCAATTCAAGTTTAATTTCAACAATTTAATTTACTTTCAAAACTTTTAAAACCGTTCAAATATTTTGGAATCATTTACGTGAATTCTCTTTAATCATTTACTTGGTTTTATAGAATTTTCCAAATGGATGAAAACAAGGTTAAAAAGGATAAACATAACACATATGTCCTTCCAAACATTAATAAATGTTAATGTGCGCAAAATAATTGTTAGTCTAAGGATTGCATTGAAAGAGGTAAATGAAAATTATACATTTCTATCTAGGTAAAGACACTTGTGACTAGGCAATTGTTGTTCATAACTTTTTAGGCATTGAAAAATTCACTCATTAAGTATTTAAAAACATTTAAAAACATATTGCCTATTTCTAGCATGAAAAAATTAGTCTTTAAAGTTCTAGTCATGATTACATTGGAGCTGTTTTAGCTAACGCTAGGCGGAAATAGAGACCCTGTTTTGCAAATTTTCATTGCGGTGAGCGACACCTTCCATAAACCGTCCTTGGAACTAACGACATAGGAGACAATGGAATAGTTGACATAAGCCAACCTTCAATGGTTCTTCTAGGAGCACTACTCCTTTTGATTCAAGCATTCTTTCAAGCATGAAATAGGTTAACAACGGCCCAGGGGAATGGCGATGGCGGAAGCAGGCGCACGGCCGCTCCGGCGGCGGCCCTCTCTAGCAAACAGTAGTCGTTCCTACTGTTCCCTGGGATACTAGATTCTGGTTCACATTTTCTTTGCGATTCTTTTGATTGGTTTTTTGAGCAGGTTTACCTAATATTCGCAAATTCTGAACTAGGGTTAGGTCACCGTGGCAGCGCACAAAACTAGTTACAGAGAGATACTGACACGTCCAGCGCACCAAGGGCAGGCGCAGGGCGCAATAGTGATGGACCCAGGCTTCTCCATACTGCGCACCGCGTTGGACCAGGCGCACTTTGATTGTGGGCTAGTACACCCGTTTCATAGGGTTGTAGGGGAATCATTGCCTCGTGGGTCCTTCCGTAACCACCAAGGTCTTCTTGTACGCGGTACTGCCTCCTTTACGCTTGACGTAGAAGCTCAGGATACCGTAGCCCAAGAAATACCATTCCTCTCCGAACACGTCGTAATTGCATGCATCATAGAAGGGGATATTCACGGCACATCCTCAGATTCTTGGTGGGAATCTCTCCAAGAGCTCGCAGCGCCAGGCAAGGTTAACTTTCACAGGCGCGTGGGCCACCAATTCGCCTATGTCCGCACGGATGGACAGCTAACTACCAACCGCCTCCTGACTCGGGGTTTTCACAGTTTCAATGGCGGCACTGTTATCTATCAGAAATGGATTAAGGGGTTTAACCCCAGAATCCCGTTAGGAATATCGTGGCCCATGTGGATTTCCTTTCGTGAGCTCCCACTGGAGTATCAGAAAATTGCACACAAAGTGGCAGCGCACGTCGGTCCTATTTTAGCGGAACACCGAAGGGAAGAATTTGACGCACCGGCAAAATTTTGCGTCGGCATTGACATGAGGAATGGCTGGACGTCCACAGTGGTCGGTTTTAGTGAGATGGGAGGCAGTGCTACCATTCCGGTTCAATATGATGCCTTGGTGCTCAACTGCACAGCATGTGGCCATCATCAGCATCTCGCTAACCAGTGTTCCAAGGGACGCCAAGCTACGAACATGACACGGCCAGCCTCAGGACGCCCAGGACCCTCGACAGCTCAAGGTGGCCCTGGCCTTGGCCGGAACCACAAGACGCCGCAGCAACCTCCCATGGCACCGGCAACAGAGCGAAACCAATACTTTGGGACTCACACGCACCACAGGTACCGAAGACCCTGCAAACGTCCACGAGGTCCCCGCTCGCCGCCTCAACAGCGCCCGCTACCAAGCCCGGATGCAGAGGGATTCGTTACTGTCAACCGCCAACGGCGTAGGCCAACATTCTTCGACATTCCTCCATTCAAAGGATTCCCCAAGGATTACCAAGGTCCAAATAAACCAACTGGTTTTCTGGAGCACAGCCTCCCCCATCCTCAGGTGAATGGCGCCTTTGCCTCAGGCCCAATGCACACTCAGAATGGCCGTGTGGATGAATCCTTGGCACATACAACACCGGTGGGATCTACTGTTCGCTCTAGACAGCGACCATCCGCATGGGATGTGTCCCCACCGGGCATAGCCCAAGACAAAAGCAGTAGCGAGCCTGAGTCCTTCATTCCAGTGCCGAGTTCTGATGAGAACATAAAGAAGATACCTACTCCGGATACAGTTATGTCGGACCGGAGTGAGCACTATCTTGATCCAAACGACCCGCACAATGATACGGACAGGAGTGGTAACCATTATTCTAATGGAGAATCCCGCTTGACACCCGAATACGAATGGAATGGGTGGGAGAAAGTTTATCGCACAAAAAAACCATACCGATGTTCCGCATCGCGACCAATTCTTATTCATCAAGTGGGGACGACTTCGGATTCATCTGATCTCATGGGCGGACGCGATGATCTTCAAGCCATAGATGTGGACTCGGGGGATGACGGAGTTTCAGCGCCCCCTGCTAGCAAGATCCACTCAGACTCCTCAGGCTCAGGTGACACTAACACCAGTGCGATGGGCAGCAATACAGCCAGTCCAGAGATCCCGCTGTCGGCCACACTCGCCAGACCTTCAATGCCGGATGATGATAGGCCAAGCAAGTCACCGGAAACTCCTTCCCCTGCAAGCTAGACCATGCAGCGACCGCGTCTTTCGTTGAACGTGACCCGTCCTAGCCCTGAATCGGGCATGGGACCTTGCACTGCAGGGATAGCGAGCCACGCTGGAGGCCTGCAACCCAGTGTCCCATCTGAGGAAGGCATGGCGTTAGCAGCCCACGGAGATTCTGAACAATTCGAAGATGCCCGGCCTAGTCTCCCCTCCAGATCGTCATCACCAGTACACTCCCGAGGTGAGTTGGAATCTAGACAAAGAATCCAGAATCCTGAGGAGGAGCAACTCATGGCCCGCAGCTCCCAACGAGCACTAGTGCTGGAGCCAGTGACACCAAGAGCCCCTACTGACCCGATCGTACCCACAGACATTGGCTCGAGTGGCGCTAATCCACAGTCTGTACGAGGAATCCGAGCAGCAGCACGTCAAAAGACCACTCCCCCGTCAAATCAGCCTCCTCTATACGATGTATGGGGTTTTCGAAGGCAGACAAATCAGAGCGCTGGAGACGCCGAATCTCCTTCCGATAGATAATGAAGCTACACCACTTGTCAGTCAACGTCCGCGGCCTCAACGAGACAGTCGCCATGGATGCTATTCAAGGCTACATTAAAAACTGTAAGCCCGCTCTCGACTTTGTAGCCATTCAGGAACACAAAATTAGGGGTCAGGCCCTTGAAAATATAGGCCGCCGGTTGTGGAGTCAAGCCACCTGTTATGGGCTCGAAGCCACTGTTGGTTATGGCCACGCCTCTCAAGATGAAGGCGCTGGATGTGGAGGGGTCATGACCCTCGTGCATCCACGATGGGCACGAAATGTGAGCGCCCATGGAGCCATCCTTCATAACCGGGCGCACTGGTTAATCTTGCAGGGCCTTCCGAGAGGGGACATCGGGGTAGTCAATATATACGCCCCGAATGATTCTCCATCTCGCTGTATTCTATGGGAAACTTTGGCTCGTGAGTTACCCTCACACTGCAGATGGATGTTGATCGGAGATTTCAACATGGTGGAAGTGAGAACTGACAAAACACGACAGGGTGGTGCAATGATTCCATACAGAGAGCATATCCTCTTTGAAGCCCTAAAAACCGCCTTGAATGTGGACGACTATCCCAGGACGGAGGGGAGTCTCAAATTCAGCTGGGACAACAACCGCCCTGGGGCCGATCGGGCTCTTGCCAGACTTGACAGATGCTACTTGTTCAAAGCCAATGCTCAAACGCCGGAGAGAACTCTTCTGCAGTACTGTATCAAGGGAGATCTCACACGGTCCGACCACCATCCGTTACTTGTGTCGATTCAACTGGCAGACCAGCCGCCGCGACCGACACACTGGAAGATGAATTCATACTGGCTGGACGAAGCAGCGCCTACAATTCACCGCATCTGGCAGGCTGCTAGCCCTGGGACGACATTCTTCGCTAAAATTCGCAGAGTGGTCAGATTTTACCGGGGCTTCTGCCGAACAAAGGCTGCCTTACTCAGAGCTGACGAAGACGAGCTCGCTACTGAGTTTGAAGCTGCTACCCATATGGCCCAAAATCAGCCGGATGATGCACGCCTCATGCAACGGAGGGGTGAATGCCGAACCAGGCTTGTGAACCTCCTAGACAGGAAATTTGCGGGTCGGAAAGCTTGCTCGCGAATACGATGGAAACATAGAGGGGATCAAGTGAGTAAGGAGTTCTTCAGAGCGGTGAGAGAGAAGGGATCGACAGCGCGCATCACTGCACTACACGATGACCAAGGGATCAGAGTGACAGATAGGGAAGCGGTCGAAGCGCGAGCCCTTGCCTACTATACTGCCTTGTATGCGGCTCCAGCACAGTCGACACAACAGGGCCATGCCGAATCTGTCCTCCTGGGACTCATCCCAGACACCCTTACTGGCCGGTTTCCAGCCACCGTCATCGAGTCCTTGGGCAGGGCTCCCGACATCACAGGATTGCGCCATGCTCTTGGCCAGATGGCCCACGGCAAGAGCCCGGGTGCAGACGGAATCTTGACAGAATTCTACTTGAAATCCTGGGACCTGATTGGATTGGATTTTGCAGAAATGATCTCCACTGCCGTTCGGGACGGGAAAATGCCTCCAGGAATGAATAAAAGCCTGATTGTACTTTTGCCTAAAGATGGAGACTTGGAATATATTCAACATTGGAGGCCAATTACGCTATTAAACACCGCATACAAGATTTTGGCAAAAGTACTACAAATCCGGCTCCAAAATATTCTACCCGAAGTGATCCATGAGGGACAATCAGCCTTCCTCCCGAACCGATTCATTTTGGATACAGTTCTCTTGCAGCATGAGACTATAGCCTGGGCTCAGGAGACAGCACAGCCTTTGATCATGCTAAAACTTGACTTTAGCAAAGCGTATGACTCAGTAAGCTGGAGTTTTTTATTCCAAGTCATGCGCAAGATGGGCATGCCCGAGACGTTTGTGCAGATGATTCGAATGTTGTTGATGGATGCAGCTGCTGCGGTTTCGATCAATGGATTGTGCACCGCTGACTTTCCAATCCAGCGAGGGGTTCGTCAGGGCTGTCCGTTAGCCCCATACATGTTCCTTATTGTTGCAGAGGCCTTAGCTACAGCGACTCATGCAGCGGTGGGCGCGGGGAGATTGCGCGGTATTATTCTCCCGGATGAATCCATCCAACATGTCCTGTCTCAATTTGCAGATGATACGACATACTCAATTCGCGGCACGGAACGGTACCTGTCAGAAGTCTCGAGATTACTGGAGGACTTCGGCCTTGCCACCGGACTGCACATTAATCGAAGAAAATGTGCCCTTTACTGGTATGGCCCTGGGGACCCGCCGCCGTGGCTGAGAAGTTTTGGGTTCGAGATTGCCCCGCCTCAGGCGCTATCAAAACTACTAGGTACACCATTCGGCATTACTTTGGATACGGCAGATGTGGATGAGTTTCTCTTTACCAAAATCTCCAAGAAACTAGACTATTGGACATCAGTGCATTTGTCGTTGGCGGCCCGGGCAACTGTCGTCAACTCGGTTCTTCTCTCGAGTTTATGGTACTTCCTTAGCTTGTGGGGTGGCTCTAAGGAAATTCTTAACACAATCCGGGCCTCCTTAAGGAACTTTCTCTGGGCTGGTACCGAAGAGCAGGTTAGGGCGCGAGCAAGATGGACCGACTGCTGTGCTGACAAGACAGTCGGAGGATTAGGTCTAATTGATCCTCAAGAGGCCCTTATCTCATTGACAAACAAATGGATTGTCAAGGCCCTAATTCCCGGCAATGCGCCGCTCAACATTCTCCTTCGGCATCGCATTGCCAGTCTGCAACCACCGGAGGCCGGCTCCTGGCCACGAAGCTTGCAGTGGGCACTTCTCCCACGGTTCTCTGCGCCAAGGGGCTCACAACTTTGGAATCACATGACCCAAGCTTGGCGTCGTATCAGTCATCGGATTGAAGCTACGCCACCAGTGAATGCCGAGGAGATCATGAACACGAATCTCTGGTGGACTACACAATTCTTGGGGGATAATTTTGGTCTTCACAAGCAATGGGCACGGGTCTTAGCGCATCCTGGATTACAATGCTTACGAGATCTGTGGATGGCCAACAGTATGGTGCCGCGCCCATGGCACGAGCTGCAGCACCAATTCGGCCTTCTAGACACTGAACGGCCACTCCTTGAACAATACACCGTCAGAATCCTTCCGGCCTGGCGAGATTTATTCCGGCACACAGAAGCTCAATCGGTTCATGACGAATGGCTCGGCCTGTTTCGCGATCAGGAGGCAGAGGATCCTATCCTCGTCCTGCAGGCCACTGAGAGATTCAGACCGGCCCTGACGTTGGCAGAGACAGATGCGATCATCCCCGCTAGACATCCTCGGTTCTGCATCGGACAACACTCCAGGAGCCTCATCCCAGTTCCCGCAGGTAATCAAGCCGACCTAGTGGTCCGGTGCCGCATCCTACGGGTGCGAGTGATTCCGATACCGTCTACGGCAAAACCGGCCTGCACAAGACGTTTACAGTACCTTGCGCCACTATCCAGGCTAACATTAGATCCAGGTCGATGGGCCTGGGAGGGTGGTGGTTCGCTCTATGAGTACACAACAAAAAAAGGTAGACTTCTGCTGTGGCCCCGTACGTGCTTGACCCTCCCAATCCAGGAGAAGTGGCGAGACCTAGTACCCGCCAATTTTGAACCGGACTGGCGCGATGTGTGGACCGGATTACGCCCCCGAAAGGAAGCCGCTTTTCTCTGGAGCGTATACCACCGGGCTGTAGCGGTGAATGACTGGCGACATCAAGCATTCCCAGATCTCTCTGCTGAATGCACATGCTGTGACCGGGGAGAAGCGGAGTCCATCATCCACTGTTTCTACACATGCGAGCCGGCCGCTCGAGCCTGGGCTTTTGTGACTACTGTTTTGCATGTCTTGGCTAAAACTCCTGTGGCCACTATGCCGTGGCTCATGCTATCATGGGATCAGTGCATCTTTGGAGTTGCACTCCCAGTGGCTTTCCATGAATTTAGACAGGTATGGTCGCTCATTCGAGGAGTGGTGATGTGGACCGTCTGGATCCAGGGAAACCAGTGCGTGTTTCATAGCAATCGATGGCCGCCTGATGTGCTGGAGCGAACAGTCTGGGATGCCATCCTTGACCTGGCCCGGGTAGCCTGGACCAAAGTGGAATGGGCCTTACAACACCAACCTAGGAGTGCCCCCAAGGCCAGACGAGACTTCGACTCTCTGTGGCACCACGACGGGGTGTTTTTTACTCATAGTGGCACTGGGATCGTTTGGAATTACCAACGCCCCCGGGTAGGTAGCTTCATTAGTAGGTAACTGTTTTCAGGTTAGGTATCTTATCAGGTGTTTAAAAATCCCAAAAATCTGGTTGCCAGCTTGCCATGTGCTTGCTCGGTTGTGCTGCGGTGTTGTTTATTTTGTCTCTTTGCTATGTAATAAATTCACCATTTGCTTCAAAAATAAAAAAAATAAAAAAAGGTTAACAACAATTAAGTTTATGTATGACATCACTAGGGTGGTAGGCCAAACATGCCAATGCCACATAGCATTTCAAAATGCCTTTGCCTAGTAAAATTTATTTTAAATGATTTTTGAAATAACATTTGAAATAAATTTTGAAATAATTTATCAAATGTTGTTTAATTTAACCCCTAAACGCTCGAGGGGGTTCCCCCACCCAAAACTGCCTTATTTTGAACATTTTCGTTGATGATTTTTTGAATGCTTTTCAAAACCCTTTTTTCACATTTGAACTGTAGGATCTTGTATTCCTAGGCCTTATAATCCATCCGTCAAAGTTTCAATTCATTTGGCTGTATGAATGTCAAGATTATAGCAAATGAAGTTGAGATTTTGAAATTTCAGGCCTTGAAAAATCTGGGTTGAGTTGCTTTGATGGGCTCTCAAATTCAAAAAAAAGAAGTTGAAATGATGTGCCGTTTTTTACTATCTTCAAGATGAGGTAGTTAACAAGATGCATGACTCAATTTGACAGGATTTTCAATTCATTAGCATTTCTTCAGAGACCTTGTAATGGGTAGAGGTATGAAGGGAAGCAAGAGATTTTGGCTAAATTAGATTATTCCTTCAATTTTCCTCCAATTGAATGAGCCCACCATAGCATGCAACCCATGTGAGTTGGACAAAAGTTCCTTTGAGGTGCCCAATGAATCTCATTGGCTCTGATTTTTTTGTCAAGCCTACTCGAAGTGTTGAAACTGCCTATCAACATTGAGGTGTTTCACTTTGAAGAATTCCGCTAAGTGGAGTTTTGATCAGATGAACGTAATTCTAATTGCATTGGACAGAAGACTTGTTTACCTATACCATCATGTATAATTTTTTAAGAAAGTTATTTTTTTGGGCTTAAACATCCCGGAAAAATGAATAGCGACCAAAAAATCGTCTCTTGGGAGCTTAGGAGTTACCTTTAGAAATAACATTTTAAACAGCCTTTTAGGTCCAACCACTTCATGGGTGGATTGGCTACAACTTCAAGACTACGTCATGGCCTTGACATATAATCTAAATTTGAATAACAATTATATTGCAAATTTTTGTCAGGGCAAGACGGCACTATTTCGTGAGTCATAGTTCTTGGAACTATGTACATGTGCCACAATGGAATGGTCGACACCAGCCGACCCTCAACAATTCCTTTATTATCAAGGAAGCGACACATCATTGAAGGAGTGTTCAATTGTTGAAAAAGTAATGTTTTTGTAAACTTTTTCAAGACTTCAATATTTTTAAAGGTAGTGAAGTGTCAAATGTAATTTTCTTGAAACATTTTAAACACTTTATTAAATAAGAAGCTTGAGAGACAACTTCAACACAAAGGCTTTTTTTCATTTTTGATTGTTCATGCCTTGGTGGAGATGTGTTCAAGGATTTGAATGAAGGTCTTTTTGTTGATAATTTTTTAATTTGTTTGATAAATAAGATAGAGTTAGGGACCACTTCGAAGAGGAGGTTTTTTAATTTTTAATTTGTATTTATAGGTCCTAACACATGTTCAAGAATTTGACGGGGAAGTTTTTAAGTTGATAATTTTTACATACTATAAGGGATATTTTAGAGTTGAAGACAAATTTAATGGGGAAGTTTTTCAATTGGTGATTCATTTAATAAAACTATGTAATTAACATTGCCCTTGACATATGCCTTGAAACCTCCTACTATATTGTTTCTCTAATGATAAAACATCTTTGCTACTGTATCAATCACAAGTACTTGACATCGTTTTCAAAGGCCACCACTCTTGATAATCGTCACTTTTAGTGCGGAGAGCAACGTAGCCCTAGTTCATTGTTCCTACACCAATGGAAGAACAAGATGTCAAGGTCTCAATATAAAGATCATCAAATCTTAACTAGCCTTTATTTTTGCATGCATTCAACAAACTTTGAAGTAGCCTCTTCAGATGTCCTCAAAATACTAGAGTTTATAACCTTCGATTTTGACAAAATACCATAAAAAATAGCAAATTGTCACTTAAATTCAAGACAATAGTTCATCTTCCTAATTCGTGATCTTCAACCAAATACAAATATTACAATGGATAAAACATCAACATTGCAATGTTGATTCTTTAGTTGGTGAGATGATGAACATTTTCAAGAACTTACTGATGAAGCTATACGAAGTTCATTCGATTATGTTAAAAAAATATACTCTTTACGGTAGACACTTTACTAGTAGACACTTTACAGTAGACACTTTAGTAACAAGTCTACTCTTTATAGTAGACACTTATTCATGTGCAAGGCTCTAAATAAGTTCATGTGAAGAATGGAAACCTTGCAAAAATAAAGTTTTTCCCTTAAAATCTTGTCAAACCAAAAATTCCAGATCTACATTCTCATTCCTCTAAAGCTCTTACAAGAGTTAATACCAATGTTGAGCTAGTAATAACACGATCTTACTAAAATTTAAGGAAGTGGTTCATTTTGTGATCCCCAACTAGGTATGTAAAATGAACATAAGATTAACACTTCACTAAATTTTTTCTAAGAGCATGCTCACCCTACCTATGCTTACGGAATATTTGGATGAAAAGTTTTTGACAACATTTGTACCGTACATGCTCTCATTGACGCCAAATTTGCAAGATAAAGTAGAGGTACCTTAAATCACCACGAACCTAAAACTACCAATTTCTACACCCTTCCTTCAGTTTAGGGAGGAAATGTAGGTTGTCGGTACATGACTTAACCTTTTAGCAATTAATGCATAAGTCATGTAATGAAAGCCTACATTTCCTCCGTAAAATGAAAGAAGGGTGTAGAAGTTGGTGGTTTTAGAAGTCATGGTGGTTCAAGGTTCATCTACCTTATAATGATGTCACAATAAACCCTTCTAAACTAATGATTAGCAAGTTTAACAATGATTAATAGTTTGGGGACTTGTGTGTTGGAATACATGGCAATCTGACATTTGTTTACCATTATGCAATAAGGTGAGATACAATTTTGTGGGTGAGGGAGGGATAAATTAGCAAGATAAAAATTTCATGCATTCACTACACTAATTATCCCATTTTGTGCGTGTGATACTAATTCCCAAGGCACACACTATTTTGCCAAATCTCAAAATTAGCGAGGGCTGAAATATTTACTGAGTAGCTGAAATCTTCAAAAATGCCTCTTGACCCTCAATCCTATTGTGTTAACCCTTTAAGGACCAAGAAGCCCAGATATGGCTTCATGTTTTTTTAGCAGTTTTGAGTGAGTTCTATGTGAAGTTTCTATTATTCAAATTTATTTATGTTTTTGGTCAACACATGCAATGTTCTTTACTCAATCCGGTGATATAAAATTTGGACTTATCTAAATCATACTTTTCATTATATGAATGATTGAATTTGTCATTTTTAAACCATGAATTCTTGGTCCTTAAAGGGTTAACCCCTAAGCGCTCAAACGACCATTTTCTGGTCGCTGCCCGAATCTAACGGGTTGCCCGGAACAAAAAGTAATTTTTTGAAAAAATAAAAAATATTTTAAAATACTACATCAAGTCTACTTTCCAACCCAATTTGAATTATGGCAATCTAAGTTAAACTCCATCCGGGAGAATTTTTCAAAGTAGATCACCTCAACATTGTCTTAGCGTTATAAAATTTTCTATTTGGGGAAAGTGATGATGATCCCTCCATCATTTCTTTTGCTTTTTTGAAGTTTACAATAGATAGCCCAACTTTAACCAATCATACTAAATTTTGAACTCTATTAAAATTGAAAATTATAATTTATACAAATTTTCAAAGGTTAATGCTTTTAAATTCATTAAAAAATGATCTAAAGTTATTTTTGGAAGTTTGACTGTACGGATAATTTGTAGAGATGATACTCTACATTTTGTCTATTGAACCAAACTTCATCAAACATATGGAAGGCACATATTATAACACATCTATGTTTTGTCCAATACCCCTCGGGCTTTTAGGGGTTAAGAAATGGCCCTTTAAATCTAAGTTTGGTTGACCATATCTGACATTCTACTTGTGCTTGGTCCATTGACTATTTGGTATGTGACATTCTACTTGTGATTGGTCTATTGACTATTTGGTATGCACTTCTGGTGTTTGAGGGGCATTTGAGGGTGGAGGAGTAAGTTCAAGGGCTCTTCAAATGTAGATGAATACTTTTACCAAGTTAGCTTTAGCATGCATGGGTGCAGATGCTCTTAGTCTCTTACCACCAGCCCAACACTAGTTGGTTAAGACCAATACTACACTAAAAATTACTAGCAACTAAAATCACCATATACGGCCCACGGTATTTTTGAACGACCACATTAATAATTATTTTTCTAAAATACTGTGGTAAAATTCATCCAAATTTGTTCAAATGGATGAAACATTGTTCAAACAAATGAGAATTTGTCCAAATGGATGAATGTACCCACAACAATTATCCACCACAGTATGTGGTGATTTCAACTGTAGGCCTCAGCTGGCTGGACAGCTATAATGACAGGCGGATGTTTGTATTATTATTTGTTATTAGACAAGTATATTATTTTTGGGTTTGGGGTGATGGTGGCATATGACTGAATATATGATTCTCCAAGTGAAGGCAAGTGAGGTGAATAAAAATAATATTCTGTAATCATATGGCAGTCAGTCGGTGAGTGTAGGTGAGCAAGAGATTCCAGCGATGACCACGCCCCCGACCCGGCTGGCTGGCTGGCTGGCTGGCTGTCAAACTTACAGCTCACGGTGACAATGCAATCACAGTCGGGCTCCGTCCGGCCCGCAGCTCACTCCTGCTGCAGCATTATTATTATTATTATTATTGTGTTGCTCATTGCCGCTGATTTTCTGCACCGCTGAATCTTCCTTCACATGGACACTTGCCGGGCTGGGGCTGCTGCTGCTGCTCCTGCTCCTGTTGCTGCTCCTCGCAGAAGTCTGAGACAGTCGTCGTCCATCTTTGCCGCCTGCAGGAAGGGTTCCGAATACGCCGTCCCAGAATGACGACGTCACGCCAAAGCTGCAGTTCTGCATCCCGCTCTTGAAATGATGATCGTAATGCTCCTTCTGCAAATTAACCCCCGCGCCCTCGGTCCCATCAGTTCAATCAATCAACCCCGTGTTGTCGTTGTGATTACACGATTCTCAATGAACTAGAGCTACACTAAAATTGTGATTTTAGTGTTCGGGACAACACGGACGTTATTTGACTATTTGGAGATTTATAGTTGGTTGCTTGCTATCAAATTTTAAATGATAAAAATCTTCAAGTAAACCTTCCGGATGTAGTCTTCCAATGATGAATGGCAATTGTAATTTAGTGTCCGGGACACTGTTCCTCAACACAGACACTATTTGACTTTTTGGAGATCAATAGTTGGTCCCTTATTGTCAAATTTAAAATGATAAAAACTTCAAGTAAACCTTTTGGATGTAGTGTTCCAATGACGAATGATACTATAATCGATAATGGCACGATCCCGTGTAGTTGTACTGCTATTGTAGGGTTCTCTGTGAGACAAATGAATTAGAACTACACTAAAATTGTGGTTTAGTGTCTGCACACTGTTTCTCAACATGGATATTATTTGACTTTTTAGAGATGAATAGTGGACATTTTTGTAAAAAAACTACACTGAAATTGTGATGTAGTGTTTGGGACTATTTTATCAATACAAACACTATTTGACTTTTTGGCGATCAATAGTGTCGTTGTAAAAGACTACACTAAAATTGTTATTTAGTGTTCAAGACAATATTTCTCATCATACACACTATTTGTTTTTTTGAGATCAATAGTGACACTATTTGACTTTTTGGAAATCAATAGTATCCATGTAAAAAACTACACTGGGTACAAGCATGCTTGGGGTACCCCGGTCAAAAGCTAGGAATCAAGAATGAAAGAATGTTTCAATGTCATATTTTGCAAATAAAAATGAAAGTAATTTAAAAAAATATTACTTAGTATTAGAACACATGTAATCATATCATTTTTATAAATTAAGATGTATAAATCATTAATTTTTAATTTTTATACTTATTAGGATTTAGTACTTGATACCATATCAATGGAAAATAAACATATATATATATATATATATATATATATATATATATATATATATATATATATATATATATATATATATATATATATATATATATATATATATATATATATATATATATATATATATATATATATATATATAAATATATAAAAGAAATTTACCATGAATTTTTGATCTATTCACTACCTTACAACTCACCTTTTATGTTTTAAATTTGAAATCCAAAAAAATCTTCAATCTTGAAGTCCAAAAAAATCTTTCAATTTTGTAGCCCTTCCTTATAATATTTTAGAAGATCGTGAAAATTACAAAAATTAGTTACATACCACATTTCATGTTGTAAAATACTACAATTGATTATTAAAACATCATAAATCAATATAGTTAGTTAAAAACACTTTCCATTAAATGTTTATATTCCTTTTTTTATTCCTGGACTAAAAACTCTCACTATACATAGTCCTGAATGTGGACTACAAGAATCATATTAATAACTTTAATCAATTAAAATTGTGATTTAGTGACTGGGACAAATTTTCTCAACATGGACACTATTTGACTTTTTGGAGATCAATAGTGTCCATGTAACAAACTTTTTACTATAAAATCTAAAATGCTAGTAAACCTTATGGATGTAGTGTTCCAATGACGAATGACGACTTTATAATAAACATGGCATGCCAGTTCATGTCACTCTCTTCACTTGGAAGAAACATGGTAGTCTCAATGGAAGTGGAAATGACTAATGTAGTGGCCAACTCCTATCTACTATAGAGACAAGTGCTATTTTTCCTCACCTCTGAATGAACTTTGGTAAAAGACATCAATTTTTATTGAACATTTAATCACAATTTTAGTGTAGTGGACCTAAAACGGGTATTTAGAATGAACCATTGTTCAAGGTTTCATTGTAGAAAGATGCCATACTAGTCCAATATTGGTATAAATTCAGCCCAATTAACCAAACATTACATTAATCCCTATAGGAGGAAGGATTTATGGGCATTGAAGTTCATTGCATGTGTTGGTTTATAAACAAATAAATTTGAATCACATAGAACCTACTCAATATTTCTTAAAAAAACATGACTTTGAATATGGGCTTCGTTAATGTCATGGGTCAAGTTTGATACAGGAGTTGATATTATTTCAATGATGAATGGGATATTACATTGTACATTGAATTTTAAATTGTGATTATCATGATGTTAAATTGATTAGGTTGACATTGAATCCTAGGTTAGGGTCTATCCAAATGTGATCCCCATCCTAACCCAATTTAGTAAATTAAACAAACATAGGTTAATATAAGCATTAAAATAAAAATGTGGGTAAGGACAAGGCTCACATAGAATCAGGCTCTTAGAATGACATTACCTTTAGTGTAACTTTAACCCTCATCATTTTGATGTTATTTTGACGCCCGTTTTGACGTTAGAATAACCTTGCTTAGAATTTCCTAATCGTGCTGGGTATCTATTCTTTGCAAGCACCCACAAGAGGGAGCGGTTGAACTATATTCAATTAAATATAGTAATTTATTACACACATTAAATGTGTGCACTTATTCAATGCATACTACAATAAGTAACTTGAACACAACGAACCAAGGATGGGCATACGTACATTCTCCTCGTTTTTTTTTTCTATTACCAGCACTAGTTAAAAACACTGCCTGTGTAGATTAGTGAAAAGACTCACAAGAAGACCCACATGACGAACTACACTAATTGTGAGTCTTTTTAGGCATGCTTCTCTAGTCTACGGAGGCGATATTTCTACTAGTGCAATTAAAAATGAATGTGAAAATACTACTACCGGGTATTGACTGTTGATGCTCAATTCATGAAAATAACTTATGCAGTTTTCCATTATGCCAAAATTGTGGTTGGTGCCAAAAGATATAAAAAAATCAGGGCAACACCAGATTTCTTAGTTGGAAGCATGTATTTAAAACTTTGGCTATGTAACACCAATTCCACCTTTGCGAAGAAACTAACACTCTACACTGGATGTCAATTTTACGATTACCATTTCACTTCAACTCAAGGGTCTGAAAATCTCTAAGGAGTGGAGGTGGTAACCAAACAATGGATATGGAGAGCATGGTTATATCTCGTAATCTCGACCTTCACTTGTATGTTAGATTTGTGTCACTATGTGCCTAAACAAGAGAGTTACCGTATTCTTCAACTTAAAAAGTTTTGAACTTTATGTAAGAAGTTTTGTACTGATTCATGTTCATAATTGTTGAAACTTTGATGTCTAAAATCTTGAAATCAAAGTGGGGTTCAAAATGTTTTGGAGTTATGTTAAACTTGTTTGGAGTTGAAGAAGCGTTGCTTACCTTCATTTTGTATAGACGATTTGAAAACGGCGTTCCAAAGTGGAGGAAATAGTGAGTGAGGTCGTAAAAGATGTACCCAAGCAATGCCCCTCCAAAGAACGAGGACCTCCATTGTGGAGTTAGCACCAAGCCTATGAGCCTCCACAGCTACACAGCACAGAAATTTATTTTGTGATTAAATGGAGTACATTTTTGGAGTATATTTTTGATCAAATGGAGTATATTTTTGGGGGACACAAATGAAGAAAGTGTCATTCCAAGTGACCCAACCCCGCGCGAATTTTGTAAGCAGATTATTGTCACCACAAATCAGTCACACTATGAAATACGTGCTTACAATGACACAAATGCCGGCGGTATACAGAGGTGGAAAGACAAGTCGGTCGCCGTCCATGGGATGCTTGTGGTGAAACCCATGGATGATGTAATGCATATTAATTGTTCTGTCTCGTTGCAGAGAATCAGATACCAGAAAATGTATCACTATCTCATTGCAGAGAATCAGATACCAATTTTGCAAGAACTAGAAACTACGGAAATTAAATGGACCAGAGCAAGGAGGCTTGCGAGCATTATCCCACATAATATGCTAAGTCATTTTATCCTATTAAAAAATGTTTAGATTTGTATGTTTTGGTTGTTCTAAGGAAGACAAAAATTATAGTTTATGATTCTCTTCTGACTAACCAATGAGATAGTGATACATTTTCCTTGAACATCGAACTTGGCATTATATATATGTATATATAAATACACCTGGGCAAACAAATCGTACTGGATTTCAGCTGCAGTTCTTTACACCACCCTGAAACAATAGAATCTTCGTTTGCTTGTAGAGACCGTAATATTGAGAATTAGAAGGCATGAAATATACCATATTTTCAAGACCATTCCAATAGTATATTACACGCATCCTAATTCTCAATCTCCCAGTCGCTACAAGCAAAAGAAGATTCTGCAATCGAAAACGACTGCAATTTCAGGGTGATCTAAAGAACCGCAGCTAAAATCCAGTGCGGTTTTTATTTATTTTTCTTTCTGTATTTGTATTGATTACAATAGCGCAGAGGAGAGATGGAATGATGCTGTACATGGCACTGGAGGCTTTCATGTGGAACAGAAAGCGGTGAAGAATGTACTCCAAAAACGTCCAGAAGATGACACCCAAGGCGAACACAAAAGGCAACAAAGCTGTCGACAAGCCCTCTTCCAGTGCCTTGATTTGGCACCGGACCACAACAGGCCCCCATATCATGGGTATCATCCACCATTTGCACCTCGTCAGAAACTGGCACAGAAAATGCAACAACATCGTGTTCAAAACCCCCTGCTCATGATCAATAGAATTGATAATAATATACGAATCAAATCACGCTAACATTAACCCGGAAAGGACCAAGGATTCACAGTTTTAAAATGACAATATTCAATTGATCATATCGTGAAAAAGATAATAAAAATGAGACCAAATTTTACATCACCAGAACTAGTGAAGATCATTGCATGTGTTGGTCAAAAAGAAAAGAAATTTGAACAAGAGGAAGTCCAAATAGGACCTACTGAAAACTGTTAAAAAAAACATGGAGCCCAATTTGGGCTTCTTGGTCCTTTACGGGTTAACATGAAGAATTGTGGGATTAGGGTTTCACCTCAAGAATATTGTTCTCAAAGAGCCGTGGACTCTCTTTCCGCTTCACAGGCTGATGAACCCACTCATCATAATCGGAACCAAGATGGCTAACCTGGAAAATTAATGTTGCATTGTAAGTACGACACTCAAATCTCTTTAATTATATCGCCCCGGGCTTTGGTAACCAACAACATTACTTGAGTTCCGAACTTGGCACGTGGAAAGTATCCAATTACATGTGTACACAATAGCAAATATTACTGGAATCATGTGACATTGAAGAGTGATAATTATAACAAGTTCATTGTGTAGTTAACTTGTAACAGAAATGAAATCGGTTCTTACTTGAGCCACCATGGGCTTGCTCATGTCAACACTCCACTTTCTGGAGTTTCCATTTGCCAGTGGCTTCCGAATCACTTGCTCCTCGTAGCTTTTGCATCCTTTTGATGCCATTCCTGGTTTGCGGAGTCCTTAGCCAGCCTGCCAGCCTACCACATCAACATTTTAACATTTTAGACTCTTCTAAGAACAACGATGACAACAATATTGGCACAAAATAATGTCTTCAAAAAGTTCAACATCATATTAGTACTTAAAGTGGTGAAATTCCAACACTACCTCAGATCTCCAACTGTCCTACTCCCTCTCTTCCGAAATAAAAAGCACTTTGAGATTACAAATACATGAATAAATTGATCGGGCGAGCCGTGGCGTCATTTGTTAATTAATACAATGTATAGTGTGCTTAACGACGTAAGCTCGGGCACAATAGGCGAGCAGAATAAACAAATGGTCGTCTAATTACGGAACAAAAAATATGTTCTCCCGTTGGTTTTTATTTCGGAACAGAGGGAGTAGTTTTTAGAGCTCGGTGCATTTGAATGTCACAAGTTTGGCACTCTGAAACACACCAATTTGACTAGTAAGACCATCTAATCAAACTGCGTATTGTGTCTATCCACCGAGGATTAACAAATGTCTTGTTCAAACAATTTCCTTGAGGTCGTCGCTACCTGAGTCAATCACCAAGCGTCACTCCTAATTACTGAAATAAATTTGGATGTCATGCATTAAACCTCATATTTATTAAAATGGTGGATTTCAGTGAGATTGGTGCAGTTTCAGTTGCCCAACTGATACCTCAGATCTATGGTTTTTAAAGCTCTGGACACTTGAAAGTCCTAGTTTACAAAGGCTCTCCGAAACACATCCTTATAATGAACATGACCATCATTTATTAGAATGAACACAAATTTTTGGAAACGTACTATACTACATAATTCAAAATCAAATCTGCGGGAGGGAATCGTCCAGCCCTTGAGATGTACCCAATTTGCATCCACCTGCAGAATTGAAGTCAGTACAGAAATGAAATCTGTCAAGCTGATGAGAGCCTTCTACACACAACAGCCTCGATTCAAAAATGCTCACATTTTTGTAGTTGCAAGCAGTACGTCGTTACCTTAGTCGTGTGGATCCACCTTTTGATACTTTCGAGGTCAAGGTTTGATTTGAGTTCAGTGCAAATTCCCAACAATGATGCTGGCTAGCTGCAGTACTTATGTGGTAACGAAGAATTTGCAATAGTGTGCTCACGTTGCTGCTTGATCGATTAATACTTGAAATAAGGCATCGTCCTCTTGCCGAGCACTTGAACAGCATGTGGAAGAGTCAGGCTCACCCTTTGCCTTGGAAACAGCGAAACACCGCGGCTCACAATGTGTGATCATAAGATTCATGCAGTACATCCATGCATGGCCATTTGCACCACCCTGACTTCAGCAACAAAGAGCAATTTCTTGACAGTTATGAATGGAAGTAAATAAAATAAAACTAATTAAAAGGAACTACATACACACCATGAGGGAGGTAGCGTATTATCGCCATGTTCGTTTAATTGGGAATTTCGGCCATATTGGGACTCTTTGAAATCTACAACTGGCATAGATTCAATGGGAAATTCTATACCAATCGTAGATTTCGAAGAGTCCCAATATGGTGGAAATTCCCAATTAAACGAATATGACAATGATTGTCATGGTGGCTGATGCACTGCTTGTGTGCCTGCCTGCCGGATTAGCCTCTTGCCCATCCAATATCAAAATATTTGAGCATATTTTCAAAAAATTCTTCTAATTTTTCCAATCTTAAAAGGGAAAAAAGACCATCCTATTTGCACGTCCAATGATCCAAACCTGCCCAATATGACAACCATGGCGTATGGAGAGCGTAGACTACATCACCATCGGTATTCACAATCGAGCATACATCTCATTAGCATGATGCCACCAGCCTTAACTTGCTTCAGAGGAGACCTCAGCCGCGTTTTTCATATGATGCTGTTGCCACAATATATCTATCAACCCTTCCCCTTTGATACCGTGCTTGAACGTCTGATTTGGCACTTCAATTGGTTTAGGGTGATTTCTTCTTTTTTCAGTTCGCAATTTAAAAACAAACTTGAATCAATATTTTGAACACATCTTGTTGCCTAGGCTTTGGTACTAGTGAGGTTCCCCATACAATATTGAGCAAAAACACAATTTGCCAATAATTTTCACAAAATTGCAACATTTAAATTAAAGTTTTTATAATCCAAAAAATACTTAATTTATATCTGAATTTGACCTTCATTTACGGTACCAGCCAGTGTTCACTTCTGGACATGTACGGCAGAGGTATGTACATTTTCATTGTGCCCCAATGAACACTTTTGATACAAAGATACAGTACACTGCACTCAAGCCTTGTGTTGCATGAGTAGCAGAAATTTTGTCGCATATTTGCCATATTTCGTTGGGAAAAACAATTCTAAAAGACAAATTAGCATGGACGTAATGATCTTTTTGGGCTCATTTCGCTTCTTTCTGGTCAAAATGGAGCCAAGGAGCCATAATGGAGTCAATGTGGAGCAAAATTGAGTCTAAATGAGCCAAAATGAACAAATTGCAATGTGGCAATTTGAACGGAATATGAGGGTGATTGCCAGAAACACTTGTACTACGGGTATCGCTTTTGTCAAAAGTGAACATGCAATGTGCACTATAAATCTGCACTTAAAAAACAAAATGACAAAAGTGCACGATAAGGAGGTTGATGATTGAAAATCCTCTTCAATTCATAACCTACACTTCAAAACTCCCATGATGAGAGGGTTGGCAATCACCAACCTCATGAAATCCACAGCCCAAATTCATAATCATGATTTTGTGTCATGTGCACTTTTTATATTGCATGTGTACTTTTAACGGAAGCGGTGTTAATTGTAAATTAACCCTCCAGTCATGAACTTCAATCCAATGGTGAAGAATTAACTTGATCAAACTGTGCAACTGGTATTTTCAGTAATTCAGTCTGTTGTGAATCAATGAGGAACTTACCCATACAGATAATTTCAATGTCCTTAATAAATTCACTCTTGACTAAAGAGCCCACCACTTTATATTTCAAGATTTTATTTGGCAAATTTCAGTGTCCAAAATGATACGGTAGTCAAGTGCTCAGAGGAGTTCCTCAAACCATTTCAGTTCCAGACAGGTAACTGAAATTTTGTTATATTACATTGGAAGTTAATGCAGATGTATGTTACAAATCAATTTTGTTATATTGGCAGAAATTCACAACATCGACTCTTTTCGAAATAGGAGTTTGAAAACCTAAATCTACACCAGTTTTCGTTTTTAGAGCTTTGAGCAGTTGAATGTCACGATTTTGGTGCTCTAAATCATGTCAGTATAATGATATTGACAATACATGATTTGTGTTTTTTGTGAGACTAGATACTAAAATTTTAGAATGCATGGTTTCTTGTGCTTTTGATGTAGAAAATGCAATTCAACTTCTCAAATTTGCATTGCCACATTCGTCTTGGGCTCATTTTTGGTTCATTTTGACTTCTCGTGGTGCTTTTTTTTAAAAAACAAAACAAAAAAATGAGCTAAAAAAATCAGTGCATGCGTCCTAATCTGTCACTTAGATTTTTTTCCAATGGAATTTCTTATAACTTCTAGCAATGCAAAGTATTACAATGTGAAGTACTACACTCTAACCTTGTTATTACCACTCTCCAAAATCTGCAAAGAATATTTGTCACTGTGCATAACATTCAGTAGCCTTCATGCCCACTGCCTTTCCTTCATGCACTCTGCTCATCTTGAGCCTCCACCTGTCTACTTAGCTACTTATGAAGTGCTGTCGGGTGTAGAATATTCCACACCATCTATTGTAGAGTCAAGGCAGAGACAATGCATGCTACTAAATGTTATGTGGACATGTGATTCACTAAAAGAAAATGGTAGTTTTTTGACTACCCAGTCGAAGGCTCTTGCGACTAGAAATTTGCACACTTATGACTGAAAATTCATTTTGCAACTCAAAATTTGTACACTTGTGATTGAAAATCCTCTTGCGACTGTACACTTGGGACTAGGGGTAGTAAAAGAACTACCATTTTCTTCTAGTGATTGCACACGTACTTTTCACATGGCGAGGTCTGAACTCATGCACGTTGCTTACCAACAGTGTGATATAAAAGAGTTCAAAGTGTTTGCCCATGACATGACATGCCGATGGCCTCATTGACTTAAACCCTTGTTGACCTTCCTTGCATTTGTTGTGACTTCCGCTCTTCAAGTATGAACATATAATGACTACTATCAATTGGTCATTCAGGTGGTGTGAGAATGCGAGATCAGTTGGTCTCCAGAGTTTCAATCAGTAGTCTTTGCTTTTTTCCTTGCATTGAGCAACACGGCACCCCATCACACAATCATTACCTAGAAGCCTATAATCACAAGCATCTATATTCTATAGCCATATTTTTGGCAGGATTTCTTCATGAAATTGGGCGTCCATGGTAAAAGCTTACACTACAAGAAAACTTTAGTAAAAAATAAGCTCACAAGTTTGTCATGTGCAGTTTTTTTTACCACTTTAGATTGCAGATGCATAATATGTGCAGCATCTTCATTTGCTCACTTCAAGTGTACTTTTTGGAATTAGGAGGCATATAATATACCGTTGGAAAGGTCTCAAATAAGCACCTCCAAAGGTATATTATAGTTTTCTAATTCCAAAAATTGCACTTGTAGTGAGCAAATGAAGATTCTGCACATGTTATACATCTACAGTTCAAGGTGGTTTAAAAAACTGCACATAAAAAACTTGTGTAGTTTTTCTTTACCGGATTTTCTTATAGTGTTACAACAAAGAATAGGAGCAGTTTTGAGTGTTTCCAACTAAAACCCCCATTGATTCAAGTGATTGAAATTGCACTTTGAAATTTGACAAACATGACCATCATGGATTAGATTTAGAATGTTTGGTGACGATATAGATAATGACACTATGAAAATTCGCTAAAGTGAAACTGGCTCCCAATAAGTTTTACAACACTTGTACAACACTGTGGTAATGTAGGGTTTTGGAGTAGGGTAAATCTTGGCATCACCTTTAAGATATTTGAGGAAACCTTAATGCTTTAACTGACTCCCAATAATGCTAATTATGACCTATATTGTATCTTCGGGCCCCAACCATCATCACCATTGGTGCTACATGTGATGTGCGAGAGACAACGAAGACATCTTAGGCTGAAAAAAATTGATCCTTCTATTACAGTATCATTGAGATGATTTATGGCCCTTGGCTTCTTCGTCATTTAGCCATTTGGTAAACTTTGAATTATTTTTGTGGCCGTAAGGCCACATGATGCCAATATAAAAAACTTTGCTCACAGTTTTTGGCAGTTAATTTAACAAACATAATCACATACAACCTATTATCACCTACACAGGTTTGGCATTGTGCATCATTGTTAAGGTGACGAGATGCAAGCTTATTTGAAATCAGAAATAATCAGTACATCACGATGCAAGTGCCTACCTGTCTGTTGACACATACTGTATGTAGCTGTCAGGGTTTGCATCTCATGCCAAAGATTTGTAATTGATTTTTTTGAAAAATTCTTTTTCAACAAATGTCAAATTTTGTGAATATTTTTTAAGGTTTCCTTTTTCACCATACAAAATAGATTTTTGAAAAAAAAAATTCCTAAAGATTTGGACTTCTCTTCTTATAATTATTTTTTGCCGATCCTGACTACTGACTATAGTATTATGCATTTACCTCTTATTGGTAATTATTAATTTCAGAATTTGCACTTTCTATTGTTTCTAGTAATGAGGAGAAACTCACTACACCAGTTATTGTCATCACTGTGAGTCTGAGTATTCTCATAGTAATTGTGGTATTAGAACAAAAGTGCGAATCACGGTAATTGAGAGTATTTGAGAATTCTTACAATAATGTACATTTAAGATGTATGTACGGAATTAGTGTGAGGATTGGTGTAAAGTCTCACACTAATTCTGTGACTCACAGTAATGGTTGGTGTCCCTGGCATTTTAACCCCTAAACGTCCCAGCGTTCAGTTTCTGGACGTTTGTTGGTCAAACCCAATTTTGATCTTGAAGATGACTTTTGTTGCTAATACACCCAACTAAGAAAATGAAGTTTATTAAGTCTAGTTTGTACTCCACTTTTCAAATCTTAAAAATTCCAATTATTGAGTATTTTATTGCTTGTGCAAGCTTTGTAGCTCAAGGTTTGAATTACACTACATAGGATGTTCACCTTTCGAATTTCAAAATTTAAATAAAAAATTTCTATGGAAAACATATCATGTGATTCTCCATTGTAATTTGTACTTGCTCCCAAAAAAATATTAATTTTTTAAAGTTTTTTTGTAATAAAAATTATTTTTTGAAGTATTTGACTTAAAAATTTGTTAAAAAGGCCGTATTAAATCAAAAAAATCTGAAAATTTCAAGACTCATAGGAAACATTCAATTCCATGCATGAAAAATATTACAAAATATATTTTGATAAATCTTGAAGGCTAAATTGTGTAGTTTGACTTTCCTACAAAGGAGTGGTACGTTTAAGGGTTAAGAAGTTCCTTTCATGTATTGTCAAATTCATGAAATTTGCGAACTTCAATTGTAATATTCAAGTTTACATAGTTCTAAAAACTAAGATGCATTTGGACAGATGTAAGGTTCCGTGTTGCAACTCCCAAATCATTCACTTTCGGTAAAGTGCATATTTCATATGGATAATTGTCCAAGTTCATCCAATTTCATATAAATTCATCCCATTTGATTTGATAATAATCCTCGAGGAGGTCACTCTTTGTATTTTTTGTGTATCACGTGTGAAAAAAGCGTATTTAATAGTACCCTTAAAAAATAAAAGTAATTCTGATTATAATTAGTATTATTTCGAGAATATTCTCATATTTATTCTTGTAATCAATTTTGAGCATCCTATATTAATGTAATTCATTTATAAAAATTACCTTCCAAGATTTGTTTGGACCCTATATTTATTTGCACGCCATTTGTAATTTTTTGGAAGTAAACTTCCCGAGTAATAATTCATATTTTGATGAATTGGATTATTCAAATTAAGTTAAAATGACTAATGTATTGACCTCCTTGTCATAGATTTTGTGGCTTCTATTCTAGTTGTAAATTTCCGAGATGTTGAAATTTAGTTGTTGTTGTTTCAAGAGACTAAGGTCAGTCTGGAAAAAAAGAGTGCCAATGTCACGAATATCCACCAATTTAACAATTATGTTGAGGACTTTCAGCGATAATTTTATATACCCTCATGAGTATGTGGTTCCTACTTCCAAGAGGTGATCAATTCCAATTGTTCCTCTTCTTATTAATAAAAACTTTTCCATCCACAAAAGCATGTCCGTCGCACTTGTGCTACATTCTCCTTCTCTTTCTTTGTTATTCACAAAATCATATGATTGAGTGCAACTAGATACCGTGATCTTCACTCTAAAGTATTTTCAAACCATTCATACCATTCATACTATAATGACCTAATTACAAAGGAATAGAATGGAAGCGCTTCAAATCTCCTACTCTCAAAATGTTCAAATATGAACGCCACCAAAGTCCTTCTAACAAGCTATACAAGAATATAAAAACTTTTGGGAGAAGCGCTGTGCTACAAGCACCTTCCAGCCAAAAAACCTTAAGAAGAATTTTGTTGCTAAAAGTAGCCGATACATCAACTACTTTATCATCCACGTGCTTCCTTCATGCCTCTTTAGTGTGGAATCCCACTTGCATATGAGACCAATCACAATAGAGAAATGTACTTGTTGCATGTCTTCCTACCTCTCATGTGAAGTGTTTCTTGTTACATGCCCGCATGTAGCACTAGTCTTCCTCGCACGCCAAAGTCCAAGCCTTTCGAGAGTATTCAAATGCCAAGTCTTTTGAACACAAATGGGGGTTGTGGGGCTACCAACATGGTATTTAAAAAAATTAGAGTTAATTTTCGGGCCTGAGATTTTTGGAGCCTGTCTTGGAATGTAGACCCTACACAAAAAATAAAGAACACATTCAACAAAAAAACAACAATAATAAAACAAAGTTAGGCCAAAACAAACCAAAACAAATGCCACAAAATGTCTGTTTTGCCGTGCTTCACCAAAACACATACCGGAAAAGAAAAATCAAGTATATGAAGACAAACCTAATCAACAATGCTATTGCGTTGTTTACTTAATATTAAAAAATTAGAACCCAAACACACAACAAGGTAATAAGAAGATAAAAACATAAAAATTAATTGCAATGACACACTAAAAACACTAAAAAGGACTACTATGAATCCCAATGACACAACAAGGTACTGATGAAACAAAAAACAAAACAAAAAGACACCCATTTAATATGTAACTAAGCCAACAAGAGGTTTTAGGGCAACAAAATGAAAGCTAGCATGGCAAATAATTTAAACCAATATTACTCTAGGAATTTTTGAAGATGAATTCATCTAGAACTCCTCTATCAACCTCTTCTTGCTTGTAAACATTACTTCGTTCATTAAATGTTAAAGCAACTATAGCTATTACGCTAATCCATGTCAATCCATTGAGTATCAATGCCATTATACTTGAACTGGGATTACAAGTTAAAAATTCAAATTTTAATGCTAAAAGAAATAATTTTGAAAATGAAAAATATTATATTTATTTGGTCAAACTCAAATTATAAAGAAAGAAATTAAAATGCAAAAAATTGATAGACGTAATAATATCAAAAAATTAGAATTTTTTTATGAATTTAATTTCTAAATGTAAAAAATTAGTTGATCACGAAGTCAATAATTTCTAGGATTTAAAAATTCCTTTTAGCTATTTTTTTTCAAAATATATATTTTTGGTTTATTATTGTAATTGTAGATGTTGTATTACCAATGGTACAGTTGATATTAGCATCGTGCATATTTCCAAAATAGAAATTTGTGATTTTTTCATAAAAATGTAAATCTATGTTATTGTAATTAGGATTTTTTTTGTCCATCCATCTTTAAATAAATTAATGTTATTATTGCTATAGCCATTTTACATAAAATAGAAAATGGGTGTTCTTATGGTACGGGTGATTGAAAAAAGTAGTCCAAAGTGATAGATTTTTTGAGAAAATGAACTTCGAAAAATTCTAGTTAATTTCTTGTAAATGATGAATGTATGAGATTTTGAAGGTCTAGGATATAAAAGATATTCACACGATGATATTTTTGGCTTGGTTTATTTTTGGACCAGTGCCCTGCTACGACCACTGTGAAAGAGAGGTTTTCCCTTTTTTTCAAGGTGGTCAAAACTTGTCCTTCAAAACCCTCTATTGCCGTTTTCTACCCTCACACTATCCCTGTAACTGTCCTTGGACCCTCCAGATTACTGCTCCTAGATTCCTGAAACCTAATTACTTAGATCTACGGCTAGATTTGTCCTAAGTATTTCCTTAGATCTACCACAGATCCACACACAACAACACTTGATCTACAAGCTCCAAGTGTCAAAACTCTAGATCTACAACATCCACGCATATAAATGGTCTCCAACAACACCTAGAAGGCCAGATCTAGAACACAACATGCATAATTTTGCCCCTTTGGTACTAAGGGACTTAAATACCAATTATAAATCCTCAATGGCAATGTACATTGGCCATGTCATGGCCTCTTCAATCCTTCTTGCTAACACAAAGCTCCTCTAAACTTCTAACAACACATACTAATATAACACACCTCCATCAACACACACATGAGCACTAGGCAGTACCTCCACCAACATCCATGAGAACTAGTGAGAATAAAGGGAATGACAGCTCAAAGCCCTCACTACCCCTCCTAAACCCTAGCTGCCACAATGCACTACTAGAAAATTCAATGTCCAAATCAACATAGAAGAGTTGATATTTTCTGTTGATTTGGTCGCGTTGTTCCGGTCATCCATCAACAGAAACCTGTTGATAGTTTCTGTTGATCTGGTCACCGGAAAAAATAAATAAATAAATAAATAAACTTTTTTACTGCCTAGCTTTACCACCACGGTTGTCACTTGGGTTTGAACTCGAGACCTCACGTTTATTACTTAACACTCTAACCAACTCAACATACTTAGAATTTCATTAGAGAAAATGTCAGCCCACAGGGGGGCCTCTAGGATGTGTTGAAGAGGACTTGAAGATTACATTTGTTTTGTCTTGAATGTTCAAATATCCCCTATTCTTGCTCACTACTGTAGGATGTGATCATGACGGCTTCAGCTGGGTCAGATGCTGGATATACGTTGATTAGCTCCTATCATGTCAATACAAATTGATTAGCTCCTATCATGTTACATGCTGGGTAATTGAGTGAATTACACTATGCTGTAATTACATGCTGGGACTCAAACTACTGGAATTACACTATGCTGGAATTACTATGCTGGAATTACTATGCTAGAATTACTATACTGGAATTACTATGCTGGAGTTACTATGCTAGAATTACACTATGCTGGAATTACACTATGCTGGGACTCAAACTACTTTTTTTCTATGCACTCCCACATGTAATTGATTAGCTCGTGTACTTGATTAGCTCCTGTAATTGATTAGCTCCTATCAAAATTCTTGAAACTCACACAAGCTGACACCCCAATTTAGTCAGAAAGTAGCTTCTCATATTTAGCTTTGCTATTTTTTTTGGTAACATGTAAAGGGCCTACATGAGGGTTCAGATTTTTTGTAATGGATGAACAAAACATAATTTTTTTTCTTACATATACACTTACAATTCGATGTTTTGGAACTCAGCATACTTTGGTGGCCATTTTGACATAGTAAAATAACTTTTTTCAAAAATCTTTGAACTAAGAAAAGCTGGGAAATCAGGTTAAGTTTCATCTCCAAAAATCCATTTGTGATTTTAAGCCTCCAGTCAAAAGTTATAGACAAAATTAGAGAGGGTGTTTGAAAATATCAAAGAAAATATTCTTTGCTACACCACTCTGAAATTTGTTTATAACTTTTGACTGGAGGCTTAAAATCACAAACGGATTTTTGGAGATGAAACCTAACTTGATTTCACAGCTTTTCTTAAGCCAAATATTTTTGAAAGAACTTATTCTACTATGACAAAATGGCCAGCAAAGTCTGCTGACTTTTTTTTTTTTTTTTTTGTGAATGATTAAGGTTAAAAAAAATTTAGAGTACATAGAACTTCAACCATGGTGTTTAAATGTTGCCCAAATAAGGGTGTTTTAAATGTTTTAAGTGTTTCAAAAGTCATAATTGTGCTTTGATGCCTTTCAACTTTGGGGATTATGTTCACAATCTTGTTAAGAGTTTGTATAAAGAATTTGAAACTAATTGGATCTATTTGTCATAGTACCCAAAATTGCCTAAAAGTAAAAGAAATCACCTTTTGAAAAGTCGAGTCTATAAATTGCAAAAGATTCCAAAGATTTCATAATATTTTGATAGATTCTAGAATATTCCCAAAAGATTTTTAAAAGATTCCAAAATTATTCTAAAAAGATTCTAGATTCACTAAAAATTTGTTGATTTGGTCATCGCACTATTCAAATCAACAAAAAGTTGGTAGCAAACTGTTGATTTTTACAAAAAGTTTAAAAATCAGTGAAATCGGTCATTGGAGTGCGCGAAACAACATAAATCAGTTGATTTTCTGTTGATTTGGTCACGATTTTCTAGTAGTGATACCTAGCCGCTCCCAACAGATGTCATTCACCATAACCATGTCTTGATGTTCCCATTCATCATGGCCCTAGTCCAATTCATCCATGACCTCGTCCTAGCTCTACCACTGGCCCTCTACTTGCTCCTACCACTGGATCTCTATTTGGCCTTTTAACTAAGGAAATTTCTCATGTTAACAACTACATTAGTAGAAAATACGATGTAGGGTTTTAACTAAATGTAGTGTAAAAGGGATCGTAGATAAATAGAATTTCATTAGTCAAATTTATACATCGTCTCATGTGACTATATGTTGAATAATTACAAAGTTATATTCTAAAATCAAAATCCTTCAATTTCATGATATTTAATAAGCCTCGAGAACCTAAGAATGAAAAAATGTGTAAGATTATGAAACTCATATGAAGGGTTTGTTCCTTAAGTTTAGTGAAATATGAAATTTTTATATAAAAAATAGTGTGGGAAGTGTAAAAAACCATTTATTTAATTATTATTTTTCGAAAAACAATTTTTTTACATTATTATTACAAATCAAATTTAATGCATCAAGTATGGGTAATTTTGAAAAATGAATTTGATGTATATCATAATTAGATAAGAAGTAAGATGTAGTTAAGGACATTTTCTAATTAATGAGATTTTTACTGCTACATTCACTACTTCAGAAAGTAGTACTTGATTTTGAGACCAAATAGATACGCGTACCATGAGAACGCCCAAATCACAAATTAAAAATACCTCACCTTTAAAGTTTTTTGCAACTCTATGTTTTCTTCTAAAAATTATAAAAACTATCAAACAAAAAACCTTCCTATCAAATTCTTAAACATGTGTCAAGACCATAAGTTTAAAAATAAAACTCAAAAATTTAAAAGCCTCCCCTTTGAAGTTGTCTCCAACTCTAAATAGATATTACAAAAATATTAATTGTCAAAAATAAAAATTATCAGCTAAAGAACCTTATTCTTGTCAAATGTTTGAACATGTGTTCATTGAGGACTCAAGTTTAATCCCTAAGCTTCCATAGCTTTTTAAAGCTAAAAAAAATCTTTGCTTTTGAAGTGTTATAGGTCTAAATGATAGAAATTTCAACCGTACAATCATGTAGTGGACGTGTTGTAGATGATGTGAATTATATTTGGAATCATTTGGCCACATAGATTGCAAGATCATAATGTTTTAATGTTGAAAAAGGATGTTGAAACTTTCCTAGTAGCACATTAGATGTGAAATTTGAATTCTAAACCTACTCTTATGAAAAAGCTTTAAACTATAAAGTGGTTCAAAGTCATCGTACAAACACATTGGGATAAAGAAATATCATTAAAAGGACTCATTGTGTCTGCAGAATGGCTTTGACATGTCAAAAATTAGCATCCAAAGTTGCAAAAAAGTGATCTTTGGGAAAATCTCCTTCTACTGAAATGCTTCTCAGAAATTCATAACATCTTGGATTGAAGTGAAATTTTAGCCACACAAACTAGACTAATACCAAAAAAATTCAAACAATTTTACTAGAAACGAACATTGTATGAAGGAGAAATAGGCCGCTAATTTCACTATAATCCAAAACTTCTAGATTTTGAACTTCAAAGGATTATTAAACATTATTAAACATTCACAACTACTTAGATTGACATGAAAATTTTATCATGAAATCCAGACTTCAAAGGGAATCTAACCCGATTTGTTTTTTGATAACAAATAATGGATAATGGAGAAACAAGCCCCCAAAGTTGCAGCCATCAACATGCACTTTGGTGAACTAAAATTGAACCCTGTGTACTAAAATGGCTTCCAAAAATTCAGTATATCTTCTGTTGATTTGAATATTTACCACAAAATCTAGAAGAGAGAACACAAAGTTTTCAACAAGTTTTATTGAATTTGGATGTTGGATGCAAAGGTCACAACACTTTAAAGCTGAAAGCGGCCCAAGAGCGGCCAAAATATGGCCATCAAGTTAAAAGTAAAATTCAAGACTTAGAAAAACGTCTCCTTTTAAGTTGTTTCTAAGTCGACATTCCAATAATAAAAATTATCAATAAAAAGATGAATTATGTGTAGAACTGTCTTGGTGTTTTATTTTTATATATTACATCACCCTCCCTAATGTATAAGTAGATGTTTACTTTAATTCTTTTTTTAAATGACCAAATAGACAACATTTCTGAAAAAGAATTATAATTTTAGCCTATCAAACCAAATTCATTTAACAAAAATTAAAAATCCATTTTTAATAAAATTTTGAAGTTATTTGATTAGAATTTGATTTGACAAAGACTTATGATTTAAAAAAAAATCAATTGTACAAATAATTTCAAATCATCGTGATTGACATCATTGACTCTAAAAGGACATGACTTTCACATAAAATCTCATTTAAACTCCATTTCAACCATGATTTTCTTTTCAATTTACTTTGGTTCTATTCTAAAGAAATATAGATGACATAATATGTTTGTTGTGGCATTTAAAAAATCCTATTTGGTTCAACAAAGTAGAAGTTATGAGCAAGATTCTCCACTAAAACCTTAGCAAAAAAAGTAAGCTGATAGGGCTAGGTATGTCCATTAAGGGTTAAGAAGTCCAACAAAAAAATAAATTTTTGAAGTGTAAAATTTCAAAAACAAAAATAAATATAAAAGTAAAAAAATAAAATTAACCTACAAGAGTTATTAATTACTTTTTCACAAAAATATTCTTGCAATTACAAATTAATTAGAATTTTCACTACTTTTACATTCAACTTTCACTTTCACTACTTTTACATTCAACTTTTACATTCAACTTTTACTTTAAACAATTACTTATATAAAGGATTGAGGTGTTTCATTTGAATTCAATTCATTTATTGTATATTTCATTTATTGTATATTTTAGCAACAATGGATAGCATGTCTTATAAATTTAAAGTGAAATTTTGTAGACATTGGATTAATAACAGAGGCGCATGTTCAAAGGGGCGGGATTGTAATTTTGCACATGGATACGATGAATTACGTAATGATTGTAAAGGAAAATTGTGCAGATATTGGGTAAATAACTTTGGCAAATGTTCAAAGGGACGGGATTGTAAATTTGTACATGGATATGATGAATTACATGATTATAATCACTATTATAGTAAGCATCAATCCAATGGAAAATTTGACATCATCACAGGTGACTACTATGATGATTATAAATGTAAACATGATGATTATCATGTAGACCATTCAAGATCAAAAGCTCCATGGCATTCATCAAGATCACATCAACTACAACATGACAACAGCTATAGGCACAAAAGGCAACGTTCTGTAGAAGATGGCGAGTTTTCAAGGAGTCCAAGTCCACCTCCATATCGTCATTGGGATTCACCAAGATCAGATGTACGACATCATAGCAACTATGAACATAAGCGGCACTGCAACAAATATCAAAAAGATAAACAAGCTCCAATTGCTTCTAGGCAACATTCTAGAGAAGAAGGTAGCGTGTTTTCAAGAATCAAAAGTCCACATTCATATCATTATGCAAAACCATCTATTGCCTCATCAATAAAACGAAGGAGATTAGACAATGACGAAAAAATTCACAGTCCTTGTCATCAACATCAGCGAAAAACAACTATTAACCAAAACACCCTTCCAAGAATTGAAGAAACTCATGTACCGAATCCAAATGACGAAAACGAAGAATTTGTCACCCCTCCAAGAATTGAAGAAACTGATGAACTAAATCCAAATGACAAAAACAAAGAAGTTGTCCCTCAAGCCAATATCGAAGAAGAATTAGACAAGAAGGATCTTCTACAACCAAACGAAACAACATCAACTTTGCAAGATCTCCGTGAAATTGAAGAAGGTGATTGTGCTAATTGCGATACTTTAAAAGCTCAACTACATAAGGCTAAAGAAGAAAATGCAACTTTGAAACATACATTGAAGGAATTCTTGAATAAATACTAAAGGTACAAAGAGAAAAAAGACAAGTTCATGAATAGCTTATCAACACTAGAAAACTTTTAAATTTATGTAACAAATCCAAGTGAAGAAAACATGTTCCACCTCATGGTGAAGTTAGATATTTGAATGAGAAGTGGATATTATTTTTTTCAATATAAATTTTATTATTATATTATTTTAAAACAAGACTATTGGTTATAAACTCCTGACTTTTGATGCTCAACATTAAAAAGTTGATTATATTTGCAAAATTTCACATGTCCTACTGAAGAACTCTGGATGTTCCATTTGTATTGCTTTTTATAAAAGGAGACAATGCCTTCTTCTTCCACTCTTCGTTAATGCCAAAGTAGGATAATTTTCCATTAAGCATAAACACGAAGGGATGAAGCTATGACAATCCTACACAGAACAGCAAGAGCAGCTCAACAGAAACTAATTCACTTGCCTAAGTTCATCGAAATCTGAAATGTTGATGTCTGAAATCATATTTTTTATGACCTAAAATCTGGTTGATCACTGGTCAAATCGTCATCCCAGTCACCTAGATGTTTATCCCCAAACAATAATTGCTTGATACCCACATGACAGAGAAAAACACACAAAACGAATATTATGAGCATATTGTTGCAATTCAAACTTAGAACACAATAACTATTGAATCTTAAGGATACGGAAATGAAGTGAAAGATGCATGTAAATAATAAAGGGCAAGATCATCTTCACTTACTCGGAGCTAACATTGGTCATCGCATTTATAAGCACATCCAGATAGACAAGGTCTGATATCCCCAAGTCCACCCTATCAGACAAAGAGCAATGTTAGCATCCACACCCAGCCCAAATTGCATAAGATAATACTACTAGAAAATCCAACTACACTGTTGATTCGGTCGCGTTGACCGGGACGCTTTTATATTGATTTGAACAAAAAATTGACCAAATGAACAGAAAAGTGTCCCGGTCAACGCGACCGAATCAATAGATTAGTTGGATTTTCTAGTAGTGTAAACCACCCTATTTGTACAATGTGACTATTGTGCTCACTATGTATCAATTTCTTACATTTAAAAATTTGATATGTACACTACTGGTACATAGCGGTGACTTCCGAATCATGGCACAATTAGGGTGGTTTACCATATAGGTTAGCAAGTGGCTTCCAAAACAGATATGAAACTGGAATAGTAAATACTTTCTGAATACTATACTAGCTGAGAAGACTACAAGAAACCAAGAGAAATAGGAGCCTATACTTAAGAACATAAAACACAAGTAATTCCAAGGTCACTCACCATATGCATGCCCAGTTGTCTTGGAACTCTACGTCACCAATGTTATGAAAGAAAACATCTAATGCCTCCTTAGCTTTCTCTGTGCTATAGCTAAAAAGTGTGCTTAGAGGAAGTTTTGTAATCTGCATGCAAAAACACATGTGGTGTCAACTATCATGGATTACAAGATGTGAGTAAGGCTTTTACATGACGTCAATATCCACCCAATTTACAGGAACTTGACAGATGTGTAATCTCGCATTGACCATTACCATAGCGTAATCAAAAGATCACTTGTGTCATTGTCGTATCACGTGATATCGGATAATCCCCTAGAGCGCACTTTTTCGTATTAAGAATGCTCGTAGAGGTGATTTTCGGATTATCGTTCCGCAAAGATTCTGTGAAGTGGGAGGTTTCCGGAGATTGATCCGGACTGGTGATTTCTCTCTCGCTCTCGTCAGCTAACTTCCTCTTTCCTGCTCAACCGGGTTTTCATCTACTGACTGACCCGGTTGTGACTAGATCCAGTTTCCGTCCTGATTGGGGATTTATCCAATCCTACTCTGTCCGGTCTATCCTAACAACTCAACCCGGTTTATTTTAACCTTTGTTTTCCCTCAGAGGGTTCTCCATTTACATTTAGTGGTGCTGGATTTAAAGACACACCCTTCCCTACTGATTTCCGTGATGGGAACTTCACTACTTTCCGGTTACCCTATCTCAACTCCTCGATCCGGGTAATTCCCGTACTGCACTTCAGCTACAGATTTATCCCAAACCCACAGCCGGTCATACAAGCGCAACCCGGTTTTCCCCCTTCTCCAAAATACTACAACGACTTGCTAACCGGGGTGGACCCTTATCCAGGGTGTCCGGAATCGGTCGGATTCCTAACGGTTCATTTTACTCTGGCTATTCCGTACTCTTCTATCACACGATCTACCCAGGTGCTGGCACCTCAACCGGACTACCCGTCCAGGAGTTCTGAGAGAACTGGAGTACCCCCTCCTATCCACTCAGCCACTAACCCGGATTATACCCTGCAACCAAGCATAGAAAATCCCACATTCAAACAACCTCTAAGTTCTCCAAAGCCTGTACCTGGTCTCTTAACTGAATCTACACCAGAACCCGGTTAGTCCTTCCGGTTACCAAGGGACTAATTGGACCACTGTTTCAATCAACAACACACACACACACACCGGTTGTAGAAAAGTGTGCCTATGATCATTTACAAAGAACAATGGTACACAAAAAGACCCAAGGAATGAAGAACATTCCTTGATAAGAAGCAAACTCCAAACGACTAGATCCGGGAAACCCGCAGATCCTAAAAACCCGGGATCCAGAAATCCGGGGAGCTTTCCCCATGGTTCAGTTCCCATCCTAAACTGCCACTAACATTAGAATCCTAGAAAGCCTACTTCACAAAAAGAGTCCTATCCTACCTACTCAAAAAGTTCTCCTACAAGGCCGGATCTACCAAATTTGGATCCTAACTATCCAGCGGATCTTCCGAGCCGCTACTTCCCTGTTCCTTCCTTTCCTTCTTCTCCTTGTTGTTCCCCTTGCTGCTGAGCCTGATCTCCTGTCTCTGGCGCCTAATCCGGAACACCCGGTTCGCTCACTTGTTCGCCGCGTTCCCCTTGCTGCCCGTCCTCCGGTTTGCGTCCTTGCGCACCGTCCGAGTTACCTCCTGGCCCACCCTCTGGTCCTCCTTCCTCTCCCTGTTGGGCACCCGTCTCCACCATCTCCTCTTCCGGATTAAAAAAACCAGCTAGACTTGCTTCTCCTTACTCTACTGCCTGAACCGGCTCCACATTCTCCCCCGGCCGGGAGGTCTGTTCCGGGGTGGAGCTTCCTACTCCCAGCAACCGGTCCAAATCTCCTGCCTGGGGTGCTTCCACTGATAGCCGGAAGTTCTCCTGCCTGGGGTGCTTCCACTGATAGCCGGAAGTTCTCCTGTAGCTCGCTTCCGGATAGAGGGACTCTCCCGCTCCTGTTGTTGGTTTCTCCCATTTCCGGTTCGGGTATGGGTGGGCACCTTGCGAGTACCTCTGCCACCAGCACCCGGAATCCTACCAGCGCCTCTTCCACTTGGGTAGCGTACTTCTTCACGATGTTCTTCACCCGTGCTGCTCCTTCGACCCCCGGTTGGGTTATCTTCTCATCGTACAGCCTTGCCTTGGTCTGTACCTCCCCATCCGGTTGGAACAACTGGGCCACTATCTCGAGACAGGTTCGGTCGTGTTGCTCCATCTTCCGGATGGTCTTCCTCGCCCGTTTCAGGTCCTTCTTCTGCTCCCGCATGAGCAGGGCCGTATTGGCCGACTCCTTGCGAATCCGGTCCCCCTCCCGCCGGATCTTCTTGACCATTTCCGGGTACTCCTCCACCTCCTTGCTCCTGAGGGCGTTCCCGACTCCCCTCACTGCTGTGTAAAGTGGGGTATACCTATCCTCCACCATGTCCAGGGCTGCCCGGATTAGAAGGAGCATGATGTTCGCTCTCGCGAGAATCGATGTGTCCTTCTGTGCCTCCCGGTTTGGCTTTGCTTCATGGGTTGGTCCCTTTCTCCGGGCTGACTCGTCTTCCCGGTCTTCCTCCTCCTCAGATTCCTCATCTTCGGAGTCTTCCTCTTCTTCCTCCGGTTCTGACTTCGTCTTCCGCTTCGCCTTCTCCTTTACATTCCTCCTGCGATTGCTTGGACCGGCTTCTCTGGTGGGGCGGACACCTCGGCCGTCCACTGGGGTCGTCTTCATCCGGTTCTGGGTCTTCTTCCGGGGCGGAGAAATCTCTTGGATTTCCGAGTCATCTCCCCCTCCATCACTCCGGATGACCTGCTTCCTCTTCTGCTGGTGCTGTCCTCGGGTGCGCGCTGAGGGACCACCCTCATCCGGTTGCACACCCCCTGCCGGATCCGCTCTCCTCTTCCGTCTCTCCTCCAGCTGCGGGCTTGCACCTCCCGGTTGACTTCCTTCTGGGTCTTCTCTCTTCTTCCGGCGCTCCTCAGGTTGCGGGCTTGCACCTCCCGGTTCCTCTCGTCTCTTTCGGCGTTCTTCCGGTTGAGTTCCCCTGGCACCGACCGGTTGGGGAGCCTCTGGTTTGCTCCGGTCGCCCTGAGTGCCCTCGTCCTCTTCTTCCTCCTCGCTCACTTCCCTCTCCGGTTTCCTCCTCCTTTCCAGACGAGGCGTACGTGCTTTGGCCGGGCTCCGGTCTACTGGGGGAACCGGTTGCGTTTCCAACTTCGCCTTCTCCCTGTCCGAGAGGCATCCGTGCTTGTCATATAGGTGATAAAGAAAGGGGGAAATGGGACAACCTTTCGTACCTCCGATCTTTGCAGCCTCCCGGTCTACAATTTCTTGCACCTCAATCCCCCACCCGATCGTCTTGTTATAGTGCACCGCGGAGTAGATACCTTTCGCCAATTTGATCATGATGGTGGTGGGCTTATCCGGGTTGAGGATGGGCACCAGAAATTGAAGAAGACGCTTCTCCCGGGCGTCCTGCAATGCTCCACCTTAAACCCGTCCTTCTCCGAGAGCCGGGAGAACCGCTCCTTCACCCAATTTGAGTCTCCCTTCCCGCCTGACTCGAGTCTGTATGCGCTGTCCGGAAAGCCGTAGGTCTTGCGCCAGTGCTCCCGGGTCCAGTTTCTGGGCTTCCCCCGGATGTAGCTCGTCCGGAAAGCTGGTGCCACTGCTACTCCCATTACCTCTGCCAGCATTCTGGAATCCTGGATGTCCCAGTTCCGGTAAAGAAGCTCTTCGCACTTCATGGTTGCGAGGTCCTTGCGCAGCATCTCAAAATCGCCTGGGTGCTGCTGCACAACCGGAACCACCCTCTTCTCTGTGATTCAGGATCTTGCGGACCTCTCTCCTCTCCATGCCATTTCTACAGACTTCGGACGCACTCTCCTCCTCTTCCGCGAACTACACCTAAGTTTCGGGCGTTCTTTTGTCTCTAACTCTGGTCGCGCACTATCAACCCTAATGCTATCCGGAAACACGAAATTCTGCTCTCGAGGAGGACTGGAAGCGCGGGGAGCAAATGAACAGTGAGTCGCCCAGTTTAGGGCGGCCCATTTTAAAGCTCGGATCGTGGTCGGGTCCGTCAGAGACCCGTCTTCCTCTATCCGGTCACCCATCCGGTTTCCTACCGGAACTTGCCGCCTATCTGGTTCTGCAGTAATTCCTCTAGGGTGCGCTCGAGCGCCACTCTCTCTCCAAACAAATAACTAGGCCATTATGGCCATTCTCCTATTTATGGCGGCTGGGCTACTCCTAGCTGCCCTAAAAGACCCTAACTGGCCGCTTTTGAGAAAACAAGGTTCGACAGTCATCAATTCCCAGGTACAAAACGATTAATCTAATAAATTGAATCAGTTGTATGTTTGAATCCTTGGTTGGTGCCACAATCAAAGTTTTAAGCTAGTTTTTACGTGACAATAATCATATATTAAAATTAAATGAAACAATATAAGTTCTTTTACAATTTTTTTCTTGATACATTTGAAAATAAGTTGTTGAGATATTAGAGATATTTTTAAAAAAATTCTAAAATATTCTAAAATATATATTGAATATTATCCATATTTCCAAAATATACATATTTTGGAATATCTCAATAAACGTAAACCATGGAACGAGAGAGATCATCCCGATGACATAACCAACCTGCATATTCATGGAATTGAAGCCACCAAGTCGGCCTAACACAAAAAATGACCGGATACCTTTTCTAGGATCAAGTCCTTCTGTCCCAAACTGAATGACTATGACGAGGGAGTGGAGTGTTTGTGGTCTTTAACCATGGTGTCATTTGAGCTTTCCTACAGTTCCTTGTTATCACTCTCATCACCATGTCTAGTGCAACATACTTTGTTGTGTACCAACCCACCACTGCAGACTTGGGAGATCCCGACATTACTAGCAGTCAGTTCAATAGTATGTTACTGGAAGAAGAACGTGTACTAGTTTTTCTCTCTTCTGTAGATCCCACTATCCTAGAAGCCTATTACTTTGAGAGAGCCAATAATTACAAAGTGTGGACCTACAAATGCATCACGCACTCCAGAAGGACTATGTTTCATTACTGCATTACACGACCGTCACCACATATAGAACCAGGTGAACCTGCAGCACGTGCAAGGGTCCTTAGCATATTCTTGAATGATGCAAAGAACCTTATACTCCTAAAGAGATAACAAGACCTCTACGTATGTTGGACCGCTTTGAAACGTAGATACGAGACGTCTAGTAGTCCTAGAAAAAACCAGTTTATAGAAAAATTCTTTGGTTTGAAAAAAACAGACAATATTACCATGGATTCTCATCTCACTGAGGTAAAGAACGTTGTTGACATGCTTGGAGAAGTTGGTGTTCCCTTGCCAGAGGAAATTGTTGTCTACTATATGGTGAAGCATCTAGCCATCTACCCAAAGAGTATGAGATTTGCAGGAGTATGCTACTCAATGGTGAGCAGCTTCCCGAATACGAGGCACTACAGTCAAGACTCCTGAACGAAGAAATGCAATTTTTGCTTGCAAGAGGGGCACATTCAGAGGGATTGTAAAATTAAATCTATGGTGGACAGGGTCAAAGAAATTGAGCTTTGCCTCTGTCGTAGCACGTGATACCGGATATTCCCCTAGAACGCACTTTTTGTATTAAGAACGTTCGTAGAGGTGATTTCCGGGTCATCGTTCCGCGGAGATTCAGTGAAGTGGTAAGTTTCCGGAGATGGTCCCGGACTGGTGATCTCTCTCTCTCTCGTCACCAGCTGAGTTCCTCTTTCCTACTTAACCGGGCCTTCTCCTTCTGACTGACCCGGTCACGGCGAGATCCGGTTTTCGTCTGAGTTGGGAATTTATCCAACCCTACTCTGTCTGGTCTATCCAAACGACTTAGACCGGTTTACATTAACCTCTGTTTTTGTTCAGAGGGTTCTCCATTTATATTTAGCGGTGCTGGATTGAAAGACACACCCTTCCTGCTGATTCAAGTGATGGGAACTTCACTACCTTCCGGTTATTCTAACTCAACTCCTCAATCCGGGTAATTCCCGTACTGCACTTCAACTGCAGATTCATCCCAAACCCACAGCCGGTCACTTAAGCGCAACCCGGTTTCCCCCTTCTAAAAATACTACAACGACTTGATAACCGAGATGGACCCTTATCCGGGGTGTCCGGAATCGGTTGGACTCCTAACAGTTCGTTTTACTCTGATCATTCCGGCTCTCCGTATCACATGGTCTACTCAGATGCTGGAACCTCAACCGGACTACCCGTCCAGGAGTTCTAAGAAGACCGGAGTACCCCCTCCTATCCACTCAGCCACTAATCCTGATTATACCTTGCAACCAAGCACAGAACAACCCACATTCAAACAATCTCTGAGTTTTCCCAATACCCGGTCTCTTAACTGGATCTACAACAGAACCCGGTTACTCTGGTTATTCCGGACTCATCTGGCACACGGTCTACCTAGGTGCTGGCACCTCAACCGGACTACCCGTCCAGGAGTTCTGAGAGGACCGGAGTACCCCCTCCTATCTACTCAGCCACTAACCCGGATTATACAGTGAAACCAAGCACAGACCAACCCGATCAATCCTTCCGGTCACCAAGGGACTAATTGAACCACAGTCTCAATCAACAACCGTACACACACACATACACAAACAATCCGGTTCGTAGAAGAGTATGCCTATGATTATTCACAAAGAGAAAATGGTACACAAAAGACCCCAAGAATGAGGAACATCCCTAGATAAAAAGAAAACACAAAGCCGACCAGATCCGGGGAACCCGCACATCCTAAAAACCCGGGATCCGGAAAAATCGGGGGACTACCCCACGATTCAGTTCTCTGCCTACACTGCAACTAACATTAGAATCCTAACCAACTAACTCCCCAACGGAGTCCTACCCTACTGCACAAGGGCCCACACGGCCGGATCCATCAAACTCGGAACCCTAACTACTCAGCCGCTCCCGAGCAGCTGTCCCCGATCCGATCCCTCCAATCCGCTTCCTTGCTCACCGTGTTCTCCTACCGTTCGCCTACCAGTTCGCGCCATTGCGCACCACCCGGTTGACCGTCCTGGTCGCCTCCTGGCCCACCCTCTGGCCTTCCATCCACACCCTATTGGGCATCCGTCTCCGCCATCTCTCCATCCGGATTCAGAAACCCGGCCAGACTTGCTTCTCCTGGCTCGGCGGCCTGAACCGGCTCCATCTCGCCCATCATCCGGGAGCTCTGATCCGGGGTGGAAATTCTCCCTCCCATCAACCGGTCCAACTCTCCTGCCTGGGGTGCCTCGTCAGACAACCGGAAGTTCCCCTGCAACTCACTTCCGGACAGGTGAGCCCTCCCATCCCTGTGGCTGGTCTCCACCGCTTCCAGTTCAGGTGCGGTTGAACACCTTGTCAGCACCTCTACTGCCAGCGCCCGGAACTCCACCAGTGCCTCTTCCACCCGGGCAGCATACTTCTTCACGATGCTCTCTACCCGGTCTATGTCTTCCTCCTCGGAATCACTCATCAACTCATCGTACAACCGCGCCTTGGTCTGTACTTCCCCATCCGGTCGGAACAACCGGGATACAGTCTCGAAGCAGGTCCGGTCCTGTTGTTCCCAAGTCCGGATAGTCTGCTTCGCCCGCCTCAGCTCCTTTCTCTGTTCCCGCAAGAGCTGGGTCACTCCGCTGGCCTCCTTGCGAGCCCGGATTCCCTCCCGCCGGATTTACTTGACTATTTCCGGGAACTCCTTCACGTCCGTGCTTCGGAGGACGTTCCCAATTCCCCTCACCGCGCTGTAGAGTGGAGTGTACTGCTCCTCCACCATCTTCAATGTTGTCCGGATTGGCCCGAGCATGACGTCCGCTCTCGCGAGGATCGGTACGTCCGGTCGTGCCTCCCGGTTCGGCTCTGTTGCAGGGGTGGGCTCCTCTCTTCGGCCTGGTGCGTCCTCCCGGTTTTGCTCCCAAGCCTCTATTTCCGGTCCTGCTCCCACCTTCTGCTTCCCCTTTTCCTGCGCACTTGCCCTCCGGTTGCTGGGACCAGGTTCTACGGTGTCACGGTTACCTCTACCGTCCACCGGAGTGGTCTTCATCCAGGTCGGGGTCTTCTTTCTGAGAGGCGAAGCGTCCTCTCGAGGAGGAGAAATCTCCCGGAGGTCCAAATCCTCCCCTTTGTCACTCCGGATGACCCGCTTCCGCTTCTGCGACTGCTGTCCCCGGGCGTGCACGGAGGGACCCTCTCCTTCCGGTCTTCCAGTCTCTACCGGTTCCGTCCTCTCCTTTCGCCCCTCCTCCGCTAGTGGGCTTCTTCCTCCCGGTTGTCTTCCTTCCGGGTCTTCTCTCCTCTTCCTGCGCTCCTCCGGTTGCGGACTGGTACCTCCCGGTTTCTCCTGTCTCTTCCTTCGCTCCTCCGGTTGGCTCCTTTCATCGGGACGGAGTTTGCGCGCTTTGCCTGGACTCCGGTCGGCTGGAGTCGGGGTTGGTTTCTCCAATTTCGCCTTCTCCCTATCCGTGAGACATCCGTGCTTATCATACAGGTGGTAAAGGAAAGGGGTAATGGGACAACCTTTTGCTCCTCCGATCTTCATGGCTTCCCGGTTTACAATTTCATGTATCACTACTCCCCACCCGATTATCCTTTTATAAAGGAGCGCGGAGAAGATACCCTTTCCCAATTTGATCGTGACAGTGGTGGGCTTATCCGGGCTGAGGATGGGTACCAGAAATTGAAGCAGTCGCTTCTCCCGGGGATTCCGGCAATGGTCCACCCGGAATCCGTCCTTCTCCGAGATCTCAGAGAACCGCCCCTTCACCCATTCCGAATCTTCTTTCTGGCCAGACTCGAGTCCGTACTCGCAATCCGGAAGGTTGTATGCCTGGCTCCAGTGCTCCCAGGTCCAATGCGTGCGCTTCCCCCGGATGTAGTTCTCTCGAAAGGCTGGTGGCACTAGCTTCCCTTGCACTTCTGCCAGTATTCCGGTGTCCTGGATATCCCAGTTCCGGTACAGGAGCTCCTCGCATTGCATGGTCGCGAGGTCGCAGCGCAGCATCTCAAAGTCGCCCGGATGCTGGGGCACTACCGGAATCACCTTCTTCTCCGTGATTCGGTTTCCTGCAGCACTCTCTCCTCCCCGTGCCATTGCTACAGACTCCAGACGTACTCTCTTCCTCTTCCGCGAACTGCGCCTAAGTTTCTGGCGCTCCTTCTGCTCTAACTCCGATCCCACACTATCAACTCTACTGCTATCCGGAAGCACGAAATTCTGCTGGCGCGGAAGACTGGAACTGTAGAGAGTGAATGAACAGTGGATCGTCCAATTTAAAGCGGCCCACTTCAATGCTCGGATCGTGGCCAGGTCCATCGAAGACCCGTCCTCACCTATCCGGTCTCCCATCCGGTTTCCAACCGGAATCCGCTGTCTATCTAGTCCTGCAGTAATTCCTCTAGGCTGCGCACGGACGCCACTCTCTCTCCAAATAAATAACTGGGCCGTTATGGCCATTACTTCTCCTATTTATGGCGGAAAGACTACTCCTAGTTGCCCTAGAAACCCTAACTAGCCGCTTTTGGGAAAACGAGGTTTGACAGCCTCCTCGACAAAATGAGGCGATTGTCATCCGGCCAAGTAAATTCCATGGAAAAAGAGGAATTCGAAGGTGCTCATGAGGACAACACCAAAGAATTCATTGATTTAGATAACCGACCGGACGTTGAAGCATGTGTGGTCGAGTTTGACAAACCCGTCGAGTGTTCCATTGATCAACTTTTGCAGCCCAAAGAGCTCAACTTGGTCCAAGGGAGCTTGGATTCAACTTCTTGGTATTTTGATTATGGCGCAACACACAACATTAGCGGCAACTCGTCTGTTTTTTGCAGCCTAGAACAAAGGCATTGCTCCGGAGTCAAGTCAACAGGAGATCAAAGGCACGACGTGCTCGGAGTGGGAAATGTGGACATATTTTTTCCTCAATGCAGCGTTCACACAATACCACAAGTATTTTATTCTCCTTCAATCAAGAAAAATCTTTTTTCAATAGGCTATATTGCTGACCATGATCACACAGTCTTAAATTCTTTGCAAAAGGATGTCTAATTCTTAATTGTTACTCGCGAGAACTAATAGCATTTGCACCAAGGGAGAATGGAAACGGCTCTACAAACTTGATGGTGACACGGTTGTTCAACCTGAAGTCAACTCAGTGTCAATGGATTGTCCAACACCATCATACATCTGGCACCGGAGCTTAGGCTATTATCATCTTGACGGCATTAGAAGAATGATCAAATTAGACGTGGTTTGTGGACTACTGCCTCTGCGCATCATTGACTGACCTTGCATGACGTGCTTCCAAGGAAAATAGTCCTGCATCAAATTCCCGAAATCTACTGCGACTCGTGCTACGACTCCTCTATAATATGTCTACACAAATTTGTGTGGTCATTTTCGAACCGCCTCATTGGGAAGTGCCAAATACAACATTAGTTTTATTGACGATTTCTTAAGAAGAACTTCAGTTTATTTTATTGTCTTGTAAGAGTGAAGCACTTGACAAATTCAAGATTTTTCATGCTAAGATGGAAGCAAAAACGTCACATCACATCAAAGTCCTTCATTCTGACAACGGTGGAGAGTACACTTTCTGAGCATTTGTGAATACGTCAAGAATACGGCATCAAACAACAATTCATGATATCTCACACACCGCAGCAAAATGGCGTTGCGGAACGTTGAAATCGGTCACTACTAGATATCCCGAGGTGCCCCCTGATGAAAAAATCCTTACCACATTTTATTTTCTTTGGGCCAAGGCAATAAGCGCCGCATGCATCATACTCAACTTACGCTCCACCAAGTAACTTCTGCAACTCACGCTAGAAGAATTATTTACTGGTATCAAGCCAATTGTCTCCAAGCTTAGAATTTTTGGATCTACTGTCTACATTCACAACCACCAATAGGATCGGGGAAAATTTGATGTACACATCGACAAATGCATCCTTCTTAGCTATGATGATTGATCCAAAGGCTATAGGTGTTATCACCCAAGCTAGCGCAAAGTGCTAGTGTCCAAGGACATGAAGATTATTGAATTTACCCAAGTTGACTTACTAGATTCAGAAGAACTCAGAGTTGCAGATATCTCGGGTGGCTTAGTTTTAGATAATTCACCTTTGGCTGCAAAAGCTCTAGTCCACTCACCATGACCGACAGACACGGCCCCTACTTTGGCCACTAACATTGTTCTTATCCCAAATCCCTGCTTTCATCCAGTGACCAGTGACACAACCAGTTGGTCGTCTCCTAATCCTTCCAATAAGGCAAGGAAGCTGTAACGTGACCTTCTTGGCCCTACAACTCTGATGACATCTCCATTGTCACAACCAATTAACGTATATCCACGTAGGCCACGACCAACCCAATTTGCACCACAGCTGGCCAACCCATAGTTGCGCCGGTCCACCCGAGATAGGCGGCCTCCACCTCATCTAGACGGGTATGCCGCTATCTATGAGACTATGACACACAGTACTGATGTCATTTCCAACAACGGTCAAGACCTGCAATACGACGACGTTTTCCATGATCCCAATTGGATCAATGCCATGCAACGAGAATATGATTCTATTATGAAGAATCAAACTTGGGATCTTGTCTCTCTACTACTTGGAAAACGTTCAATTAGAGCACAATGGGTCTTTGAATTAAAACCTGGAGGTGCTAGTCAATATCTACGATACAAAGTTTAGTTGGTTGTATGTGGTTTTGAGCACCGTCACAGAGTCAATTATAAAGAGACGTATGCGATCCTTGTCAATGGAAGACAATACGCATAGTTTCTAGTATCGTTGTCCACATTCGTTGGTGTCTCCGTCATCCAAACGTTGAGACGGCGTTCCTCAACAATATATTAAAGGAGAAAGTCTATTTGAGTCCACCGCAAGGCTTTGTGACCACCGATTAAGGGCGAGTTGTTTGCTACCTTCGCCGATCCTTTTATAGTCTTAGGCAAAGTCCACACACCTCGTACTCAAGAATTGATGTTGCACTCCATCAATAGGCCTCACACGTTAGACAACAAGTTGTACTACTCCCACTTAGGTGAGCACATTCTCATTTTAATATTGTATGTGGATGGTATCCTTATCACCGGCAGCAGCCAACATTTGATGACACAACTCATTACTGACCTAATGACGGAATTTTCCATGACCAATCTAGGTCCGGTGCAAAAGTATCTAGGTGTAGAATTTACTCGAACTGCATATGGGTTGTTACTCCACCAGACTTTGTTCATTAGTGAGATTCTACACGAATTTGCTCATCTTGATTGGAGGCCCAGTCACATACCTTTGAATGAAGGACTTTGCCTGCACCGTGACACTAGCACAACTCTGGTGGACGCCGCAACATATCGACGGCTTGTTGGCAAAATTTATTACTCTATCAAAACACGAGCCGATATTGTATACGCCACCAACATAGTGAGTCTACACATGAACAAACCGCAGTCTACTCATCAGGCCATAGCCACAAGAATACTCCGGTACTTGACTACTTGAGCATAAATCCCTCTTTAAGAATATATTTTGCAACAAGGGAAGAAAATTTCTTTACAAGATTTTCTGATGCGAACTTTGTTCCAAAAGAAGATGACCACGGGTGCTTCTATAGGTGCCTACGTGTTCTTCTTGGGAAAACTCCCATTTCTTGAAGTTGCAAAGAGTAGAGCATTACCAGTCGTTCAAGTTGTGAGTCAGAGTATTGGGCACTCAGTAACTGAATGAGTGAAGCCATCTCGATTCGAAAGCTACTTTTGGATCTAAGACTCCTACTAGTGGGACCGACACCAATCGACGTCGATAACCAGAGTGCAATCAAACTCACCCGCAACTCGGTCTTTCATGACCGCACAAAACACTTCAAAGTGGACTTACATTTTTCAAGACAAAAAGTTGAAACTGGAGAGATCATCGTGAACTACATCTCCACGAATGAACAGCCGGCTAACATATTGACCAAATCACTAGGCAGGATGAAGTTTGAATCAAGGAAGAGTATATTCAACCTCAAAACTCTTGTTGAGGTGCTTGACTTTACAATCAACAACAAGTACTTTTATGATAGTTCTTTCATTAGTTACAGGAAAACTAAATCCTTCCAGTTATGAAATCCTCAACTTCCTCTAGTGTTTAAAAACTCTTACATTGTGCACCCTTGTAACCTACTACTCTTGATTTGCACTGAGACTAGGATGTATAAATTCTTATCTCATTGCCATGTCTTATAGTATAATACTTCTGGGGGCTCTCTCCCATAACCATTAGTACTTCTTGCACAAGAGAGCAAGAACTCAATGTAGGCAAGTCTCGCAATGGACCTTGCTCGACACCCAAAGAGGGATGAAGTCTGGGATCAAGAACAAGTGGCATTAAATGTTCACTACCCCTCACTTTGTCATGCCATCTTCATGAAGTCCCTGATGCCAAGTTGCTGTTGAAGGCTCATTCCCCTTCAACTCATGTTAGAAGGCGAATCTCTCCACGCAATGCATCAACTTTGTAAGTTGGTGCTGTAGAAAGACTAGGAATGTCGATAGCGAGATCCAAAGTGCTTGTAACTTCATGCAAAAAATAAAATAAAAAATAAAAAAATTAATTTAAAAGAATTAAAAAAGTCTTTAGCTAGTTGTCATTTCAATTCTCCTAATTCACAATTGTTGTCTTGGACTCAACGGTGACCGCTTGTAGGCTCTCTGCATCTCGTCCATGGACAAAGAACCTCGTGTGCAAGAGAAGGTGTTAAACTGTGTGTATGCCCGGTCGTTGTCTTATCCTTGGGTTCTAGTCATGTTCTTTGTTCTCACCTGTTCCCAACTGGGTACTTATGGTGGTTCAATTTCTTTGAATAAATCGAACGTTATGTTTTCCTCTACATTGAATTCTATAAAATTTTATTCTACTTACATGCTAACATTTTTTGTGCAATTGCTCACACATGAAGAAGTGTTTTGATCACCTCAATTTTTTAAGTTGAGAAGTAAAAGCACTGCTACATATTATGCAATTCCCTAGTCATTGTCTTGTGGGCTTTGATGTGGGATCTTGAATGTATAGACTCTCTGAGTCTAAAAAAAATTAGAGTTGGTTTTCTCTCTCTTTGGCAACATATAATTTGCAACCAGTGCTACCAATAACATTAAGAACCAATTCTAATACAGTCTTGTTGTTTTTTTTTTTATGAAAAATAGGGTTCTAGTAGTTAATTGTGAGCCGTCCAAACGGCTCACAAACTATGGTAAAGTATTTATTGTGGTATTTTGCAATTTAGGAGTGTTTGTGGTATTTAGTGTGTATGGGCGATTTTCTAAGATTTGGTGTATTTTGCATGAGAAGTTTAAAGTTATTTTAGAAGACTAACGTGAATTCCGATTGAGGTGCATTTGGTTTGATTTGTTAGGATTTGTTAATGCAAAGTGTGGAAATTAGAATGCCTGAGATGTTTTGGTTATAAATTTGTTATGGAGAGTTCGGTGACTCGTGATTTTAGTATAGGGTGGTCCAATTGTAGGGTTTAGTAGGAATTAGTGCCCATGTTACCATTTTGGGGTGAAAATCACCAAATTAATGTGAAAAGCGCCATCTTAGGGTGGACTACACTATATTAGTGCAAACAACACCAAATTGATGTAGTTGTAGTAAAATAGCGTAAATTAGGTTAAATGCTTAAGACATATGAATAGTTGGATGGAAACCGCGAGGATGGATAAAGGCAAATGAATGAAGGTGAAGACAAAAGGCTTGTATTTTAAATTGGAAGGCTAGTTCTTCGCATTCTCCCTCAACATCATGACGGAGCTCTGATCATTTTTTGCACTAGAATTCTTAGGTAGTCAACTTGCCGATTAGATGTAGTTTTTTGACACCAACGAGGAGAGAGGATCAAAACTAAGAACATTGTGAGAATATTGGTACTCTTTTGTTTTGGATGTCTACGGAATCTAGAGAAAGAGTTTTTGATCTAAAGGCGATTTTGTAGGAGATTTTGTAAAGACGACCATGACAAAGGAGATAAGACAACAATCAAAAGAAGTCGACCGCGACAAAGGAGAGAAGATGATGATCAACAAAAGACGACCGCAATCAAGAGAAGACGACAATTACAAAAGAGACGACAAGGAGGGCTAGCCATCGCCTTTGGAGCGGAACCAAAATAATCCATATCTCCCTTTGTGTGATATTACGGAAGGCATATAGGGTGATATAATAGAGGGAAGGCTTGGCCGCCTCCCTCTTTTTGATTTTTAGCAATTATTGGAGGTGAAAGTCACCTTTCGTATTTGGTGTGTCTTGTAGAGATTTTATATACTTAATTGCGATCCTAATTGCTCTATTTGGTGTTTCAGTGTGATTTTTCCCTCTATCTCATTTATTACATTAGTTTGAATGATCTTTGTGGTGAATGTTACAATTTTGAGTTGATTGTGGTGTATTTTGTGGAAGAAATCCCAGTGCATGGTATAGCGCGGAAGCGCTGCGAAAATTGCATCTGGGTTCTTTCCAAAATTAGTATACTAGGTTATTTGTGATTGGTGGCACTTTTATATACAAAATTAGGGTTGCGAGCACGACGCGGAAGCGTTTGCCAAACCCTCACATAAAAACACAATATTCATCCACATCCCTTTGTCAATGTGTATTTGGTGTGTAGTCATTTCTTTGCATTGTGTGATGCTTTTGTGGCTTTGTGCATTAGTTTGGTGTAATTTGAATGTATGAACATCTAACCCCCTTACATTTTGTAACTACGTGCAATAATGGGGTATTTGATAGGGGGATATTTATGCACCTCTCAATATTTTTTCCCTCCCTATTTGTAGATAAAAAACTACTTTGACATTAGCACCCTATATTTATTTGTAATTGTTTAGATAGGCTAATTTCTGGCACAATATATTTTTTATAAATCATACAAGTACCAAATAGTGGACGAAATACTATAGCATTGCGAAACCAAACTCCACGCTTCACCTAACGGTCTATGCTTACCCAAACCCTAAGCAATCCTTACCCTAAAATTGCTCTACCAAAACTTGAGCAAAATCCTAATCACAAAACCAACAAAAAAGAGACAAACCATGAAAGCTAAACCCTAAACCAAATACACACAGAAAACATTACAAAGGAAGTGGCCACTCTGCAGCATCAATCTGCATAAAAGAAACTCTGGAAAATGCTCAGAAAAAACATAAGCTTGATGATCGAGGACTGAAGTTGTGACAAAACCAAAACCAATCGCAGGAAGCCGTTGAGGGTGACGGTGGAGGCTGTCATGTTCTAAGCACCCAGCGAGGTCCCACATATTCAACGCTGTTGGAAAACCCAACGGCCGTGGAGGAGCGCCAACACATTCATTCCTCCAAAAAAACCCACAACATTTCCCTCCATATTAATGCGCTTGATTCAAATTTGGAAAGAAACAACACACTTCTATATTCAAATAGTCAAACCCATAATTATTCTACTGATCCCACTACACACTTTTAGAGGGATCCTATGTCATGATCCTATTTTTTTTCTACTGATTACTAAAACGGAGGAATTATCCACCACCCTATTTTACATATAATCATGTAGGAGACATATTTCCAATGCTATGGTAGATCTAACGAAATTATAAATTTTACCCTAAAAAATTAAATTGATCCTATTTTTTTATCTCACGTGGTTTTCTAAAATTTCAATAGTCACCTCTCCGAGATGAACATCAATTTGGTAACCACATGTGTGCTGTCCTTTTGATATAAGGGTGCAATTTACCCCTTTTGCTATTATTTTGACCATTTTGACCTCGTTTTAGGTACCATGGTTTCCTAGAGCAATTACGGTTGAATTAGTAGAGTATTTTGTGATTCATGGTATGTTCTCGGATTATCTAGTGTGTTGTCATTTTGTGTGTGGGGCCCACTTGGCCCCTTGTGCAATCCGTTGACACATTTCCTCATTCTTTGCAGCCACGGTATTTCCCTTATCGTTGTATTATTCCGTGATAAAGTAGCAGTCCAATGCTTGGAGGTGCTTAGGCTTCTCAACCTCCCTCGGCCCAACTTTTATGATGCATTGACCGCTTGTGCGGTCAAATGCTCTTGTTAATCACTTTAATTAACTCCTATTATTGTGAACTTGGTTTTGTGTAATATCTCAATTCAAACGGTAAAAGCAAAGATTTTTGTCTCTTTTTGAAGTAGAAAAAAACCTACAAAAAATTTACAAAAAGTTAACAAAATCTCTCATTTTTATCTCTAAAAGAAGTTATTTTTTTCCCACTCTGCCCGACCACACTAGAATTTTTTTACTACTTTTGGAATGAAGTTTTTGACTTACTGAGAGTTTTTTAATTTTAACCATCCCAAATAATATCATGTCACTTGCTTCCGTATTGATTTTTAGAGCTTTTCGAGTAGTGTAGCATATTTCCCAAGTTACCCAGCCTCGCAAAAAAACAGCTTCAAGCAACATAACTTTCTACCGATGTCCGGTGGGAAAAAGATTATGTTTGGGCAACGAATCTCTTGTAATTCCTTATGTTCACTAAGAAAACTCAGAACAATAAACTCAAAATTGACATCGTAAGAACCTACCCAATTTTGTAAATGTCCTAGTTAGGATACTTGGTCCTTTAGAGGTTATAACTCCTTGATAAGAGAGCTAAAGATTTCCTATGCATCCTTTGATGAAGTATCGAAGGGGAGAAATCTTTAGTTTATAGAATGTTATGAACTAAATATTGGATGTGAAGAAGACTCATGGAAGTTACTATTTGTATCTTTTAAGTATCATATATGAACAAAGGGTATTTAAAAGTACCCTAAAAATTAAAAGTGATTCTTATTAACTATAATTAGTAATATTTAAAGAATATTTTCATTTTAATTCTTGTAATTAATTTTGAGCATCCTATATTAATGAAATTCATTTGTAGGATTACCCTCAAATATTTATTTGGACCCTATCTTTGTTTGCACATTGTTACGTAATATTTGGAAGTGAACTCCCTGAGGAAGAATAGCAATATAGCATGTAGAATCATCTTCCGTAACAAAAATGATCCTTCAAACCCATCCTACTCTACTTCACAACCATTACCGATCATAATTGGTCGCGGCAAGAAATCAAGACAACATGGTGCACTCCGATTTGCCAATGTTTTTACCTTGTGCGAATTGGGTCTCTATCCTCAAGAGGGAGAAGTAGTCCTACACCACTGGTCCTTTGTCCAAAGGATGTTGAAGCAAGGGTGAGTTGAACAACCACTTTATTCATATCGGCCTCTTACCACTTATTCTAAAGAGAACCAGAGTTCTTATTATTGCAAATTGGACATTGATCAATTACATGAAGATATAGATTGTGGGTTGCACGAAAATACACAATCACATTAGAAGAAATTTGAGGCCTCAAGAAGGCTACGAGTTATTATTCCCAAAAAATAATTAAAAATAATTAAAATAATAATTAAAATAATTTAAGAAATAATAAATAAATAAATAATAATAATTTAAAATATTTAAAACATTGAAATCTAATGTGGTTTCCTGTCCATCACGTCAGACTAGATATCATTATTTTAAATAAAAATTTAATAATATAAATAAATAAAACTTTTAACACTTTTAAATAAATTTTAATACTATTATTATATATATACATAGAATTTATTAAAAAGTATTTTTTTTTCAAAAAATAATTTCCAATAAAAAATTAGTTTTTGGCATGAGTTTTGAAACAACCCTCTAGAGGCTTCAGATCTCTTCTAATGTATGTACTTCATAAAGATGCACATTATGTCCATTCGTTGTTCTTGTTGCTACAAGTTGTTGGAATTAAGTTACTTGTCAGGGAACTAATAGGCCAAGCGTCTATGACTAAATTACCCATATAGTAATTAAGTTACTTAATTATGAGGGAAGTGGTAGACCAAGCATGTATGACTCCAAGTTAGTTAGAACACCAAAACAATAGTCTAGTTAGTCTGTACATATTCTAAGTATCTAGACAGACAGTATTAGGACTATAAGTGTGACTTGATGGGTGAAGGAGATCACAACCTCTAATAGACAAGATCTCAATTCTATAGTTGGGTGGTGAGTCACATTGTAACATTACTTACCTTTTGTGCACAATGTCCTTAATATTTCACAAGTACATGTTGCTGCAATCTCTAGTGTTGGTCTCTAATCTAAGTTTGGAAAGAACCGACAGTTAGTTTAGATCAAACATGTCCAATGAAAGCCAAAGTAACTATGTGAAAAACCGGTTGAATGTTGATGTCCAATGGAGGAAAATTATTGGCATCCCTCAAATATCTTCCCAACTGCTATATGTAATTGTCATGCTTGAAATTGTCAATTGCATGAAGATGTAAATTAATCCCTCTGTTGTTCCAGTTTGATTGCCGTAAACCAACATTATTTCTTTGTTCATTTGCACCAATCAAACTGGAACAGAGGGGGAGTATAAAGATGGGAATTATATCAATTGACTGTTCTTGTTTCTTCATTCGAGTGTTGGCCTATCATAAGAACCTACAGTTTCCACAGGAGTCTCATGTGCAATTCCTTGTGTATTCCCATCTAGTCTCAAAAAGACATTCCCATCTAGTCACAGGGAGATAAATGCAAGATTCCCATATGCGAAACCAGGACAAATTTTCCACAATTGTAACTTTCCCAGATCAAAAATACACTACAATCATCCCAAGAAAGTTACAATTGTGGGAATTTTGTCCCACTTCTCATATGAAATCCCATGTGGGAATGTCTTTATTTCTCCCTCCGCGGAGCTCTAAGTCTTGTTTTCTCCGAATATCTCCGGTGATAGTGGTGGTAATGTCCTTTGTACAGGGTCCATTCAAGCTAATACGAACCAAAGGTGCCTCGTTTTGAGTGCTTTGAGAGTCCTTTGGAGAGTAGCTAGAGACAAGAAAGTCATGATTTTCATTCAAAGAACAATTTTGTAGTGTATTTTTTTCAATTTTCATTCACATGATCATCATTCTCATTCAATTATCCCAAAATTTATACCAAAAAAGTGTTATTTATCATTTAGAAAAGTCCTTGGTGAGTCATTAAAACCACTGCTGACAAAGCTATTCTAGTGCTTTTGATAGATAATTGTTTACAATATTGCTTTCATCTTGTACTATGTGTTTTATATACATGTTGGAAACATTGACATATCACTTTCCTCTCTAATTACAATTTAAATCAAACATCACATTGAAAATGCCTTGAAAAAAGCACTGAAAAAGCACTGCTGACAACTTAGGTGGTTCGTATTAGCTTGAATGGACCGTACACAACTTATTTTGCAAGCTACAATGACAAGGATTACTGTAATCGCCTGCAAAACTTGGAGTGATTAGAGTAGAATCTTCATTTGTTACAATCCGCCTCAGTCTCTGAAATTTTTGTGAAATATAATCAGTCTGAGTCTCTGACACGACGGGGGTTGTGGCCAATGGAGCCAACAGGATAGTACTCTCAAGTTAGGAATGCATTATCAGTTGCATTTCAGAGAGTTTGGGTCCACTGAACCACCGTTCGGGATTTTTGGATAAACCGTGATAATTAATAGAAATTCATTATAATGAAAGGTTTACCAGAAATCGCCTTTCGTGCAGACGGCAAGACTGTAGAGCGGTACATTAAACCTGCTCTGCCGCATTCGAAGGGATTTTCCTTTGTGAAGGCCCAATACACAAGTTTGAATTGTTTGTAGAATGTTAGTTACTGCATCCGTCTGTCGTTAGCCTGTTGTCCTTATAAGAAACTTAGAAATTGAACCTAAAACCGGCACTTGTTCTGATCCCATGGATATAGTCTGAAAATTTAGATGAGTATGTTAACAAATGAAAAAGAATCTCAATGCTTGCAAGTGGTTTAATATTTTTTCAACACTCTGGCAATAATATTCTCATTGGTTGTCTCAAAAAATTGTGCAACTGAAAAGTGACATCTGTCGATTTTAGAAACAATGGAATTTTTGTTGGTGCTATGAAATGTAGGTGTCACATTTTGGATTTTGTCTTTTGAAGCACGATTACCTCGATAAAAACAAGGTGGTTGAACGGATGGGCTTGTAGATGAAACTTCATCAACAAAGTGAGTATGTAATTTTGGAATGAGAATGTGATCAAAAGGTGGTGAAGTATTTCGTGAAAAGAAAAAAAAGGATTAAATGCCACTTGGAATGAATGCTGAAATCATTCAATCTAGCTGTAGAACATATTGAAGTCCAGGGTATTCAACAGGGGTGATTAATTTGAATCACTTGTGCAATAGTATTCTGCAGTTTGTTGAGACATTGCATTTGATTTGTGCAGTTGCAGGAATCATGCGAGCTCTGTGAATGCAGACGTCTTGTCCACGACCACGTTTGAGGCGAGAGGGTGGACGAAATCTTGGCTAAGCATCGGTATCATGTTGTGTACATGCTCCTATAGATGAACTGACTGTGAATCAAGTGAACTATTATGAATCCTAGTAGCATCATGTCTTTGGCAAATAGAATATGACCATTCTTTCCAAATATCCGTTAGCTAAAGTAATCACCAGAGTAATCAAGTCCAATAGAACTCTCGACCATGTCAAATAGAAGAGATCCTTCAGCTTCTAACCTTAAATATATGCAGGTTGAATAACATTATGTGACATGACGCTACTAGGATTCATAATAGTTCACTTGACTCACAGTCGGTTCACCCATAGGAGCATGTACACAACATGATATTGATGCTCGGCCAAGATTTTCGTCCACTCTCTCGTCTCAAACGATTCCTTCTAAGAAAGTTGCATGGCCATTGAGAACTCAAAGCAATCCGATGGAGGAATTGGTGACGATCTTCAAAAGCTGAGTCTTGGTGACGATTTTCAAAAGATGAGTCTTGGTGACGATCTTCAAAAGTTGAGACTTGAGACGGCTTCTGATCAGCAACTGCACAAATCAAATGCAATGTCTCAACAATGAAACTACTATTGCACAAGTGACTAGCTGGATTTAATCACCCTGTTGAATACACTGAACTTCAATAAAATAGTAAAATGTTCTACAGCTAGATTGAATGATTTCAGCATTTATTCCAAGTGGCATTTAATCCTTAAGGTTACGGCAGGGTATGTTCTACATGATTTTCTCCATCAATGGAACTCAACTATAGCTGATTGACTTCGGAAGTCCCTAGACAATCAATCCCTGCACAAGTCAAGCTTGAGTACTCTTGGGTTACATATCATTAGTTACAAAAGCATCCCTGTGAAGCAAGAAGATCAGATTTCCCATTATCGCGCTCCATCGAACTTCCAAAGCAGATATCTATGAATTTCCAAATATTGAGAAGTTGTGGCATTGATCCGTGCTTACACAGTCCACTGAATCTCGGTACGCGGTGACCGTGGCCCAGGCTGCGACGTTCCTACCCCTGCTCTTCCTCTCATTTCCACTACCACCCAGTTTTGCAGGCGATTGTAATCTCTCTCATTGTAGCACTACAAGGAGAAGGCGTCGCTTTTCACTCCTTCTGTGAGTCAAACAGTGCCACTTCGCACTCACCAATTTTTTGGTTGGATTTGGTGAGTGTGATTCGTCACGTAGGACAAGCGTGTACAGTGAGAAGCAGGATCCTCCAGAGTGAGAAATGGCGCCTCTGCTTGTAGTGTAGCTTCCCCAAGTCTCCCTGCCCGCTTTTCCCAAGCCACGGTTGATCTTTCACAAAGTCCAGTCTACAAAAATGCCTATCCAACCTACTTCTAGATTTTTCAAATCTACACCTTGAGTACATGCTAGACAGGCATTTTAGTAGGTTGGACAGGTGAAATAGAAGACTGTACTTTGTGAAAAATCTTCACTATGTCTGACGCTCTCCAAAACCCAACCCTGCCAAGTCGGACACCTACGGCCCTCAGATGAGGCAGCCAAGAGAATTCAAGGGCCAGATGCCATATGCCGACAACAAGAATCGTTTGTCTCACAGCGCTACTAGCAAAGGCGTCGCTTTTCACAGCAGTGTCAAAGTTCACTGTGCACACCAGTCCTATGCGATGAATCACACTCACCAAGTCTTGAGCGTCTGGGCAGTGAGTGTGAAGTGGTGCCGTTTGACTCACCGACCAAGTGAAAAGCAACGCCTTCTCCTTATAGTGCAGCGCCCTAGCGATGCGGGAGATAAAGGTCCAAGGAAGTGCTTGCAAAATGCCATGTTCATCAGATCAAAGCAAGATCGGATGAGTTGTTCAAAAAGCTATCAACAAAAAATATTTTTTCCAATACTTGAAACAGAAGTGACGTAACTCCAAAGTGTGAATGAAGTAGACAAGTCCAGATTGGGACCTTACCTTGTTGAGCACATCTTTACTTTAAAACTATGCAAGCTGGAGGAGATGGAATGTGAGGTTTCGAGTAGTTCTCCCATCCCTTCAGTTGCAATGAAATCCTCATTTTATTATTTGAAACAAATGCCGCCAAATTCCATTGCAATATGAAAACATACACAACACGCACTGAGGCCGAGCAGGGAAACCTGCTGGCGAATCTTAGAGGAGCGAGGCCAAGAGCCAAAAATGCATGTAACTGAAAATACCTACAAGAGGACTGGCATAGAGCCAAGTGACCTCCTGATCCTGTAAAGTACAAAAGAGATCGATAAAATCTTCATTTCATTAACAAAATGAAAAATAAATAAAAAAGAGGAATTCTAACCTCATTTCATTAACAAAATAATAAATAAATATAAATAAATAAAAAAGAGGAATTCTAAGGTCAGCACACCCATAATCACCATTGTCTAAAATTATGTTCTTGACCCCTAAATGCCCACAGCCCTCTCCAAATTTGGAGAATTGTAAAGATGCATTATAAAATATCACTAAGAGGGATATTTTGCACTCGATGTATGAATAAAACTTGTACATTATGAATTTTAGATTCTATTCATACAATTAGATATATGATTACTATCACCAATATTTTTGTATAAAATTTGAAACTCACAATTCAAAATTATTTTGTAATTCGATTACAAATAAAATATTGACAATCTGTGCTGAAATTTGTTGTGATGGGTTGAAATGTAATACTTTAATATTTATGGTATACCTATATATGTTCAACATTTTGAAAATTCATAACTTATTTATACAATGTCAAAATAATGCAAACTAAAAGTGCGTTGACATCCTTTTTCATTTGCTAATAAATGAATTGGAAGTAATAAATACAATCATGCTCCAGTATATTAACCCCTAAGCGTCCCGGCGTCCATATTTTGGACGTTTTTGAGGGACATTCACCTTTGAAGAGCTGTAACTTTTGCAAAACGTGTCCGATTTTGCTGAAATTTTGAAAAAACTCCCCGTATGATGTATGGAATGTGTGGTAAAAAATTCAGATCAATCCAAGATGAATTGAATTTTTGGTGATCATTTGAAAGTAGGTATCTTTTTTTTGGACAGTTCTGTGAATTTTGATGGCAGCAACTTTGGGGGCTTGTATCTCCTTCATCCCAAGTTTGTTTTCAATAAAATTTGTTGGGTTGAATTTTCCTTGAAGTCTCGTTATCATGGTAAAATTTTCAGGTCAATCCATGTTGTTATGAATGTTTGGGAGTCATTTTAGTGCACGGGTCTAGTTTGGACACTTTTTGCTTTTTGGTTCAAATGGGTCACTTTTCGGGCTACTTTTTGACATTGCAAGGCCATTTGAAGGCACATTAAAAAAAATTCATGAGGCTTTTTTGATACCAATGTGTTTATATGATGATTTTGAACTACTTTATAGTTGAAAGTTTTTTCATTTGAGTAATTTTGAAAACGAATTTCACCTCTAAGGAAAATTTCAGCATCTTTTTTTAGCACTAAAACACTATGATCTTGCAATCTATATAGCCAAATGACCCCAAAATTGATCCACGCGATCTACAACATGTATGTTACAAGATTGTACGGTTGAGATTTCTACACCTCACTTACATTTAGACCTATAACACATCAAAAGCGATGATGATTTTAAGCCCAAAAAAGCTAGGGACCTTTAGGGGTTAAGTGGCAATTATAAAAGTGGCAATTATGGGTCTACTAACGTCAAACTAAAAAATTATGCAACACAAAATGCAGTGAATCAAGTACAGTTGACCCTAGATAATTGTTATCTTTGTAAGTGTTAAAACGCGTTTAGTTAAATGTGTTGTAAACACAATACTTCCTTCTAGAGAAGACTTCAAATGTTGAGTGTTGAAATGTTAAACTTTAAAGGACATGGGCTCAAATGAGGGGCAACCCAGAGGAATCAAATCCTCATTTTGATTCACTGGGCATCCATGACAAGGCTGCCGCTCTACAGTCAAATAGAATAAAATTTCGTGGAAAAAAAAGCTCCCCGTACATCCGGCCCGAGCTTGTTGGGCCCGTGCTTGCCGACCCAAGCCGGCGAGCTTGAACTCTCCGGCCCGTCAAATTCAATAGGAGATGATTTGTGAACATTATATGGTTCAAACCATGCGATTGTTTTGCACCAAAAATATTATGTGTCACTAACGTCACTAACTTCTATTTTTGGGATTAGTGATGTTAGTGACAAATGATATTTAATTGTAAAGATTATGAGTGATTAAAATATATAGAAGCATTTTATATTTATATATATAGGTGTTTTACTTTAAAGCAAATATCATGTGTCACTAACATCACTAACCTTTATTTTTGGAGTTAGTGAGGTAGGTGACAAAGTGATATTTAATTGTAAGAAGTATGATGTGAATTGGTGTGTTTCTTTGAGAAACAATTGGTGTGCTTCTTTGAGAAACAATTGGCTTGTTTCTTTGAGAATTAAATCAAATAAAATTAATTGTGATGACACACAATAAAAGATTGTGTATGGGGTGAATGCTCTGTGAGCCCAAGTGTCATCCCTTGCCAACTTGGGCAACTTGACTCATCCCCGCCCGCCCGCTCGCAACTTGACTCAAGAGTGCGATGGAGGCCATCCTGGCACTGAGCTGACAGCCATCAACCGGCCCTGCCAAATTCCATTTCAAATTCTTCAACTGACTTACACCGCCCGCATAGCTTATACCTGCCCGACCACGTTCCTTCATGCCTGCCCACGCCTCACTCAAGCTTGCTGGCCCGAAAATAACTGTCCAAAAATATTCCTCCTTTTTTCAATGTACTCTTTGAATCACCATGAGCTCCACAATCCATCAAATTAGGCGAAGGTTGGGAATCTACTATCGCATTTTCAATACCTTTCCAAAATACCAATCCTTTTAGTTTTTGGTTGAGAAAAAGTAAAGTTTTCTCCTATATTCCCTCTAAACTAAGCCCGACAGACTTAGTATGTCCTTTACGAGTTAACCCCTAAAAGACCACGAGGCCACCACGAGGCCACCACGTGGCTTCTGGAACTAGAAAGTGAGGAATTTCGAGTTGTTGGACCGTGAATTGTAAAGTGAGCAACAAAGAGACCCTAGTTCTTTTTTAGAGCTGAATCCGTGGGTACTTCTTGATCGAAATTTCATTAAGTGTGCAATTTTTGGTGATTTTTTTGAGCTGCAAGGAGGTTATTTGGGCGCCACTTGAGACCCTCATATCTTTCTCCTCACACCTCCAAATTTTTTGAAATTTTTTGCACATGTTCAAAATGATGATCATTATGCATTGTAGAAATTTCAGAATTTTTGGAGCACTTTTGATCAATCCGATTTCAGCATATGTACAAAATACCCTGAACAAGTTCCATCAATCTTCTCAACGGTGGCATTTTCTCAAAAATTGTGCAATTTTGTCGATCCTTTTTTCATACAAAAGCTATGTAAGTCTACTTTAATTTCAACAGTGCTGATCGTCAAAATTTACCCACACCAATAAGGAATTGAGCTTGTTATAAGAGCTAGTCAAGAAAACAAGAGCTAAGCTAAAACCCCCCCGGTCCTTTAGGGGTTAAGAAGTTTTTTTATACAGACACTCCCTTCTTTAGAACTTTACCATTATATGTGTTTACTAAAGATGTATATGTTTTTATTTATCTTTTAATATAAACCATTGAATTTGTAAAAGACAGAAAAATATGTCTCTTATATCAACCACTAAACAAGTGGCAAGCCACATGCTCTTATACGTGAGCTATGAAAAGCGTCCTCACAGTTTGGAATTGTCAAACATTTTTAATGCTTGTGTTGATAGTAGGCTTTTAGGAGTGTAATTGGTATTAACCCCTAAACGTCCTCACCTATGTCCAGTTTAGGCAGTTTTACAAAGATGCATTATAAAATGCAATTAATATGAATATTTAGAACTTGATGTATGGATAAAAGTTATACATTTTTAATTTTAGATTCTATCTATACAGTTAGATCTATGACTACTATCACTAATCTTTTTTTATAAATTTTGAAACATAAAATAAAAAATTACTTTGTAATTCAATTACGAATAAGATATTGACAATATGTGGATGAAATTTGTTGTGATGGGTTATAATGTAGTACTTTAGGTGTAGTGATTTTTGGAGATTTTTTGGATGCTTGATTTTAATAGTTTTTTTTTTCATGAACACTTTTAGACCAAAATCTTCAAGATTTTTGGTGAAACACTACAACACAAAATAAGGCATAATTTTTTCAAAAATTATTTCATTTTCGATCGGATCACACATACATGAAGTTAACTTCCCATAAAAAATTCAGTAAAAAAATCACACCACAAAAAGTGCATGACGGATGAGAAAATATGGATGAAATCTGTACATCAGGCCAAAAATGCCTGCTTGGGCAGTTAGGGGTTAAGTTGAGTAATTTTAGCCCCTAACCGTCCCGACTTCCATATTTTGGACATTCACCTTTGAAGAGCTGTAACTTTTGCAAAAAAGTGTCCAATTCAATGAATTTTTGGAAAAACAAACCGCATGATGTATGGAATAAGTGGTAAAAATTTCATGTCAATCCGAGATGTATTGAATTTTTGGTGAACATTTGAAAGGAGGGTCCCTTTTTTTGGACAGTTTTTGTGCATTTTGAGGGCTGCAACTTTGGGGGCTTGTATCTCCTTCATCTCATGTTCGTTTTCAATAACAATTATTGGGTTGGATTCCTCTTGAAGTCTAGTTATCATGGTAAATTTTCCATTTCAATCCATGTTGTTTTGAATTTTTGGGAGTCATTTTAGTGCACGGGTCTCTTTTGAACACTTTTTGCTTTTTGGGTCAAATGGGTAACTTTTCGGGCTATTTTTTGACATTGCAAGGCCATTTTAGGGCACATTAAAAAAATTCATGAGTTTTTTTTGTACCAATGTGTTTATATGATGATTTTGAACTACTTTACAGTTGAAAGTTTTTTCATTTGAGTAATTTTGAAAAAGAATTTCACCTCTAACCGTGTTGCTAGGAAAATTTCAGCATCCTTTTTTTACACTAAAACGCTATGATCTTGCAATCTATATGGCCAAATGACTCCAAATTTGATCTACATCATCTAAAATATGTATATTACAAGATTGTGCAGTTGAGATTTCTATACCTCACTTACATTTAGACCTATAACACATCAAAAGCAATGATGTTTTTAAGCCCAAAAAAGCTAAGGACGCTTAAGGGTTAGGTATGGGTCCGTATGTAATTTAAAGTGTCTAAATTTAGATGTTCAAATTGCTAAAATAGATGGTAATAGGTACTTCCTCCTTACTAGATTCTTAATAAAGTTTCCATGAAATTTTAGTATGAATAATCTTGTATGACAATTGTTTTCTTATAAAACAAAACTTTCAAACATTCATCTTTTTGTTTCTATGTGTTACGAGAGAGACTAAGAGTCCCGCTTGGATAGGGATTTTTCTCTGGCTTTTTATAGCCAATTTGCTACAAAATTCCACTAGGGGAATTAACATGTGGAACGTAATGAGAAAAATGCTACCTCATATAACCACCAAGACAATGGATTGTACCGGTTACAAACCAGGCTGAGACTTTGTGTGCAACACGCAATGGATGAAAATACCAAGATGTTGGATGAAAAAGATAAGATGTATGAAGGGTTTCGTGAAAGGCCAATATATTGAATGAAAAAAGATAGGATGTATGAAAAAACAAAGATCCATCACTAGGTTTCTCAAATAAAAATATTTTAAAAAGAATTAAAAAGCCACCTCATTCACTTGCATACAAGCTTTCTAACCTAAAGGTAGATGACCCGAAAACCAAAAAAAAAAACCTGCCTTAACCCCTAAGTTCCCAAGAGACCATTTTTTGGTCGCTGCCCATTTTCTCGGGCTGCCCACGTTAAAAATAAAAATAAAATTCCAAAATAAAAAGTCATAGGTAAACAAGTCTTCTTTCCAATGCAATTGGAATTATGTCCATCCAATTAAAACTCCACTTAGGAGAATTTCTCAAAGTGAAACACCTCAATGTTGAAATTTGGCTTCAACACTTCGGGTAGGCTTGCCAAAAAATTTAAGCCAATGAGATTCATTGGGCACCTTAAAGGAAGTTGACTTCAGTTGCATGCCATGAGTTGTGGGCTCATCTAATTAGAAGATAGTTGAAGGGATAATCTAATTTAGCCAAAATCTCTTGTTTCCCTTCATACCCCCATCATTGAAAGGTCTTTGAAAAAATGCTAATAAATTGAACATCTTATCAAATTGAGTCATGCATCTTATTAACTACCTCATCTTGAGGATAGTCAAAAATGGCACATCATTTCAACTTCTTTTTTGGGTTTGATAGCCCATCAAAGCAAGGGTGCTCGGATTTTTCAAGGCCTAAAATTTCAAAATTTCAACTTCATTTACTATTATCTTGACATCTGTGCTGTCAAATGTTTTGAAATTTTGAGAGATGGTTTATAAGGCCTAAGAGTACAAGATCCTACAATTGGAATGTGAAAAAGGTTTTGAAAAGCATTCAGAGATCATCAACAACATAAATGTTCAAAATCAGGCAATTTTGGGTAGGGGACCCTTCTCGGGAGTTTAGGGGTTAAGTACCCTCCTAACAACCTTAATCCTTGGCTCCTAGTAGTCACTAACCCTAACTCTCTCACCAATCCAAACTCAAACAGAAACATGATTATAACGTTTGTACTCATGCCCTAAATGGATAGAAAGAAACATGGTTATGACTTTTGAACCCCATGGCTTCAATAACAAAAAGAAACATGGTTCTGATGTTTGGACTCAAGTTACTTGGTTTCATGAATACTTGATTAATGATTATTATAGTGTCTATCCTCAAGAGGGAGAAATGTCCACTGGTAGGTCGAATAGACACTTTATTCATGCCGGCTTTGAAAGAAGACTAGAGTTCTTACTATTATGTTTATGTGAGTTAGGCCCTCTTTACACTAGAGGCGAGAAGCCGTAGAGAAAACCTTACAAAGACCATGGCTCATCCTTGAAAAGCCAACCTTTGAACTTGACCTTTGGATATAGTGTAAAGTGAGAAGGGGCCACAAAATAAAGTGATGATTTTTTTAAATAAAGTTCTTAAATATTCTTAAGAAATAAAAAATGATTAGCTGTGAGAATTTTGGCCAAACGGCCTCCTGGATTTTGCGTCAGACCCACCTCTTCAGTTGGGCTTGATGCAAAATCCGGAGGCCTTGAAAAATGTGCACTTTTGTTGCCACTAAGGACAAAAGTGTTGTCCATGTCATTTTCTCCTCCTTCCGTCCCTTGGATTGAAAATTTCGGGTGTAAAGTGACATTCTTTGGTCTTCTCGGTTTCTAAGCCTTCATTGGCTGAAATTTCTCTCCTCACGGCTTCTTGTCTCTAGTGTAAAGAGGCCCTTAGGACTGCTTCACACTATAACTGTTCAAGTCGAGAGGCCGTGGGATTGAGTGGCCAAACTTTGTTGAGAGTCCAAAGAAATGGGTTGAAAATTGGCAATAAAATATAGTTTTGATTTTTTATGAAAAAAAATCGACGGCCTCTAAACCATAGTTTGGGTTTCCATTTTTGTATGACCTAAACTTCCTTTGAGAGTCTCTTGCCTTGGTCAAAAAGTGTTGCTATGTAGGCAGTTTGGAGGGCAACGGCCTTTGAACTTTGGCTTCTAGTGTGAAGGGTCTAGAGGCCGAATTCTTAATTTCTTGCAATCTGAATTGGTGGAAATCGACAGCCTCTTGGCCTTCGGCCATAATGTGAAGCGACCTCTAGGGCCTCTTTACACTAGAAGCTAGAAACAGTGAGGTGAGAAATTTCAGCCAATGAGAAATTGGTCTTCTCGGTTTTTAGGCCTCCCATTGGCTGAAATTTCTCTCCTCACGGCTTCTCCCCTCAAGTGTAAAGAGGCTGTTAGTTTTCTCTACTGCCAATTGTGAACAGTTATCCAAGGCCGACTGCTCAAGTCCAGATTCCGGGACTAGCATCTGCCCAACTACTGTAGGTCTGTCAGCTGAAACACATTGTACTAATTCCAGCGTCGATCCTATCCTCGCCAGCTGGACACGCCTACACGCAAACGAGTTGAATTCACTCCGTCCAACGAAACCCTCGCCACAACTTCCGTTCGTTGAATTACTCTCCACACGGATCGCAGAGATGGACGAAACCTACCGCATTCGTTCACAGCCGCCGATCTCGTCCACCGATTCCGGGCAGAACGTGCCGCCGTCCTCCTGTCCTCCGCCCCCGCGCTCCAACCCGTTTATAACTCCCGCTCTTCCCAGAAGTCGCGTTCGAATGCCCGCATTCATGCTTCTCCTGCACTTTGCCTCTCCCGGTCGATCACTTGCGAGTTTCTGCAACTTTTTTTGCGCTTTTTCAGCCTCTGCTTGCGTAGCTTCTGATAATACCGGTAGTGCTTTGTTTTTTTTTTTTGGCTTGGATTACTATCTTTTTAGTCAAGTTTATTTTCAGTGTTGCTCTGACGCCTGAAGCATCTTCTCTTTGCAGTTTTTTTGAGGTATGATGGAGGTACAGGAGCATTCGCAGTATACTCCGACTGATTTATGATCACATGCGAGAGTTTAGTGGAATTCCGCTTCTTTTTTTGGTTGCACGTGTGGCGCTCTGTTTTCTGCTCACTCGAGGAAGTGAAGCGTTTGGTGGACGGAGCTAGTGCAGGAGTCTGTTTGAACTTTTTGTGTCGCATTTTTGTCTTAGACGAAAGTAAAGAGACTTAGGGAGTTCCTTGTACAGTTTTTTGTTACTTAAGAAGCTGGACATGGCGCGTGAACTTGTTGAATCAGCTTCTAAGCCTGGTCTGATTTTATGTCTTTCTATTTTTCGTGTAACAGGATTACTAGAGGAGACCTGTTGCAGTTTCTATAATAAACGACATTTTTAGACGGAAGCGGTATTGTGCGGGAAATGCTGCATCAATGAGGGAATGCAGGCTTGTTGAATAACTTTTTAATGGTGTATTAAGAGGCTTTTGGGAATTGTGGATGACTACAGACAGGATATTAGAACCAGGTTGCGTATTGGTTACTTAGTACAAGGGGACTGATCAAATGTGAGGCGATGTGCTGTCTTTAGCGACGTGGAATGTGAAGGAGAAAATGCTGAGCTGAATTTGGTGAGGAGTTGAGAAGCTCAAACGCCGGTGGATGTAGTCAAGTGAAATAACTTAATTGTTGGAGGTCTACAGTGGACTTTAAAAATGACGACTTTGCGGGACATTGGTGTAGCCGCAGTCGTCAACATCGGCCTCTCAATATTGTTTCTGATGAGTTTTGTGTTCCTTAGTCTTCAACCAGTGAACGACCGCGTCTACTATCCGAAACTGTACATTGAAGGTGTTCGTAAGGGGAGACCAAGGGCATCTCCTCGCCAGTTAAAGCCTCTAGAGAAATACTTCAACCTCGAGTTCTATCAGTACTTCAATCTATTTGAGTGGGCCAAGTCTGCGCTTCGAAAGAGTGAAGATGACATTATTCAGCATGCGGGGCTCGATTCGGCAGTATTTCTTCGCATCTTCTTGGTCGGGTTAGTATTTATTTCTTTCTGGCGATGGAATTTTTTCACTGCTGTTTTATTGGTGCACTCTAATCTCAGTTTATGTGCAACGGCTGACTCTGCTTCAGAATGCTTGCCTCCTGTAGAGCTTGAATATGCATCCCCCTTGCAGTGACTATTTACTTGCCTTGTATCATTCTTGAACTTTTATGACATGCATTATAATTTGTGTGGTTAATTAAATAAGAGATTGCGTGCAGTAGAGCAAAATTTGTGCCAGCATTTAAACTCTTCCTTCCTTTAATACCCACCGAAGATTCCTTCACCTCTCCCTACGGTTTCCTCGTCATAAGGCTTTTCGTTTGTTCTTAGACTTATGAGGTTTTAGTGGACTTATGATAGTATTTGATCACATCTAGTGAAAGACTAGACGCTTCAAATGATAGCTTTCAGCCTTGAGAAGTGAGCAGCAGTAACGAATAACCTAATGTCGTGTTTTGTATCTAAAGTGTTAAAGTAGTACAATGACGTATCTGTACATGAGTCAGAATAGTGAATCATAAGTGTAGTAAGCTGTCAATGCAATGAATTTCATAGAATTTGATGATGTTCCAAGGTATCTAACGTACCTATTCTTGGCGGTTGTTTTAGATTGGTCACGTATGAAGTTAGAGCACTTGTGCAGGAGTAACATGCTTTATCTGCCTTTTTCTCAATACCATACATCTCTCATTAATTTACAATCAGAAAACGGTTGTAAAGGATTTATGAGTATCTACTTTGAGATATCTATTAAGCGTGTGAAGCAAGACCTGATTAACAGATGTGTTTTTAACTTGTAGGTTGAAGATCTTTGTGCCCCTGATGATACTGGGCATGGCAATACTGATTCCTGTAAACGTCGGAGCAGGATCTCTATCTGAATCAGGGACAACTAATGTGAATGCCAACACCACAGAGACGAAGTTTTTGTTTAGCAGCATCGACAAACTTTCTATGTCAAATTTGCCAAACAGATCTCCAAGGTAATTAAAGTGCAGCGTTTTTGGGAAGAGTGATTTAAGCAAACTGTGGCTAGAAGGATGCTTTCAATTTATAGGCAGCTTTTAATTAGAGACGGCGTCTATCAAATGGTTTTGATGACCTAGTTATTGAGAGTTGAAGTAGCAAAGTCGAAGTCAAGTTACTTTTTAAGTTTCGTACCAGAATTTTATTTTTCTTTCACAGACTTGATGTTTTGAAATTGCGTTTATAAGACAATTAGTAACAACCTCCAAGTCTTCATCCTCCGAAAATATTTTAGATACGCTCTCTCTCAGCATAATTTTTTTCTGTTGCAATTCTAGAAATTCGTTTTACAAGGAGCACGTGCTCCATCTCACTTCGTTATACGCAATGCACAGGCTCTGGGCACATCTGGTTATGGCATACGTATTTACGGCCTGGGTTTGTTTCATCCTATTCGTGGAATACAAGAGCATTGCAGCATTGCGCCTGAAGTTTCTCTCTGATGAGAATCGACGCCCTGACCAGTTCACAGTAAGCAATTTCACCAGTCTATACATCTCGTATCCACACTTGTGTAGAGGGGGAGCAAAAATGGTGAAAAATTATGTGCTCTCTGTCAAGATGTTTAACAAGTACCTTTATATTCTTTCACATGGTTCTTCCCTAGGACATCAAATTTATGTTGAACATTGGAGTCTCATTAAAATCGTACTGCTTCAGCAGCTGAGTCTCAGAAATCTCTATAGTTATAGAGCCGGTTTTTGTGTGACTCAAATCAGATCATACATGTATCGTATTGAAGTCTAAATAGTTGAGGGCCAGCACGTTTCACATTTTCAATGTTTATTCCCGCATTATATTCACACCGTCCCTACATCCCGGGATATCGAAGTAGCTTGCATGAAAATATACTGAGTTCGGTACAAAGCATGCTCAGTATATTTGATTGTAGTTATACTTTTAATCTAGGGATAGATACCTTTCGGTATGGTTCTGTCTTGCTGTTATCACGGCTGTTGTCTGTTATCATGAGTGGGAGTATCGGACGTTTCCATCATTGAATCGGTAGATTTATTTGCAAATTGTGATGGCGTGCAGGTTATGGTGTTGCAAATACCTAACAATAGCGGGCAGCCCCTCAGCGAGAAAATACCTAAAAATAGCGTGCAGCCCCTCAGCGAACAAGTCGATAACTACTTTCGCAAAATCCATCCAGATTTTTATTTAACGCATCAGGTACTGGCCAACCTATCTTTGTTTTAAGAGTCATTGGTAGTTACTCTTAATTTCATCTCAGCTAAGAGGGAAGCATTCTTTTCAATACCAGCAGTGTAGGCTTTTGATTTCATCTCTGTATTCAGTTGTTGCAGATTCTATTAGATGCATGTAGGTGGATTGCCACCCTGTTTAATACATCTACTTGAATCGGAATACAGATGGCGTACAATGCAACCAAGTTGTCTAAGATCGTGCAGGAAAGAGACAAAGCAGAAAACTGGTTAGATTATTTTCAAATCAAGTATCAACGAAATCCAGCCATGAGACCAATGACCAAGGTACCTCCTTGTAACCACGTGATCTTTTCTTTAGTCGCAGTTCATCAGTGGAGAATTTTATGTAGTTTCTTCATGTCATACGAGTTTGTAAGCCACGAAATGGAGTCAAGTTTTAATGTCCTTGTTGCATTTTTGTCAAAAGAAGTATTTATTGTTGGCATTTTTCCCTTCTGCTAAAATATCTTTTGAAGGTTAGGTTGGTTGAAATAATTTCATGAGGTATGTGCAGACGGGCTTCGCTGGTATCTTTGGACAGCAAGTTGATGCAATAGATTACTACACAGCTCGAATTGAACAATTGACCCAAGAAGTAAGCTAGAGGGTCTATTCTTTCACCTTTTCAATATTCTGCAATCTATCTGTGATGTCAAGCATGTTTCAAATGGTTTCAGATTGGGTGATTTTTCCATGTCAAAGCTATTAGCCAGATGAAGTTGTATGCTCTGCAAGGAGGTCCTTGGGAAGAGCTTGTAACTCGTGAGAGGATTGGGTTCCAATATTGTAGGCTTTGCCCAGAAGTTCATGCATGTCTTTCACTGTATTGTGTTTGAGAAGCCTTTGATAAGAAGATGTTGCCAAGGAAAATGAATAGGAGATGTTACTAAGGAACAATGGATGGATTAACCTAGTCAATTGATCAAAAGATATATTTTTATTATTTGGCCCTACTTCAATCTAGCACTGTGTTAACGTCCATTCATAATTCTTGCTTGCTTCATACCAGGCAGAGGCTGAGCGTGAAGTCGTGATCAACGACCCTAAGTCCACAATGCCAGCTGCGTTTGTCTCATTCAGGAACCGCTGGGGGGCTGCTGTCTGTGCTCAAACTCAACAAAACCAAGACCCGACGTTGTGGCTTACAGACTGGGCACCAGAACCACGAGATGTATATTGGGCTAATCTTTCAATACCATATGTACAGCTTGGGTTTCGTAAGTTCGCAGTTGGTGGTATTGTGTTCCTTATGGTCTTCTTCTACATGATTCCGATTGCCGCTGTACAATCGTTGGCAAATCTTGAGGGGCTTCGAAGATCCATACCGGGTCTTAATGGATTTCTCCAGGAGTAAGTTGTTGCATTTTCTACCGATGTGCATGATATTATATTTACTGAATTGGATGTGTATTTGGCTGCTTGAATAAATGAATTTTTAAACACGTGATAAATTCAGACATAGCCATCTCAAAGATTTACTGTGAGCATATTTTGTCTATAAAAAATTTCTTCTGGTTGAACTCATTGTTCGCTTGAGGAAACACCTGATGGCTAGTGTTTGATATTTGATTTAACTACATATCTTAAAGGTCCCACGATACAGTTTCATAATTGTGTGGAGATCTGATCTGTCTTGGTGTTCTTGTGGCAAACAGGAGTTTCGTTGCATCATTTGTCCAAGGTTTTCTGCCCGGATTTCTGTTAAAGGTTTTCTTCTGGCTGCTGCCAGCCCTTATAATGCTTCTCTCAAAGCTTGAAGGTCATCTCTCATTATCAAAACTTGAGCGGCGTTCAGCTTCAAAGTACTATTACTTTGTGGTCGTCAACATTTTCTTTGGGAGTATCCTGGCAGGATCTGCATTTCAGCAGCTGAAGACTTTTGTGACTTCTTCTTCCCTTCTAGGGTATGTTTCTTGGCGGCACCTTTCTCTTCTTATGTACTGTATTTAGACCACTCTTCAACACCATTTTTTGATTAGGCAGTTCAACGGATACTCAACTGCGCTCTCCTGAGAGTGACTTGGTCACAAAGGTGTGGAATTGCAATGATTTTTTCAAGCTTAGATACGGATTTAACTTCAGATGAAATCATGTCCTTTACTTTGGAGCCAGGATATTCTAAGAGGGGATTTGTGATGTGAACAGGTTTATCAACACACTCGCATTATCCATACCTCAGAAGGCGTCTTTCTTCATCACATATATCATGGTCGATGGATGGTCTGGTCCAGCTGGGGAAATACTTCGACTCAAACCCCTGATGAAGTATCATATCATGAATTTGTTCTTTTGCAGAACGGATAAAGACAGACTGCAAGCAACTTCTCCAGGGACCATTTCTTTGGCTGAATCACTGCCCCAGCTGCAACTTTACTTTTTGATGGGTCTGGTGTATTCCGTCATAACGCCGATCATTATCCCCTTCATTATTATATTTATGGCATTCGCTTTTGTTGTTTATCGTAATCAGGTACGCTTTCTATGATCTATATTGGCTATGGGATTCTCCTAAATTTATTTATTTTATTATTTTTGAAGCTTTATTTTATACACTTGAAGGTTTATCATTAACCATCAAAGTCGTTAAATTATCATTGGTGCAACGGCTGCAGGTTATCAATGTATACGATCCTGAATATGAGAGTGCAGGAGCGTTCTGGCCTCATGTTCATGGACGCATTATCGCTGCTCTCATTTTAGAGCATATAACTCTCATCGGCATATTCCTTATCAAGGGTCCAGTAGCTTTTGTCCAAACTCCTCCTGGAGGGAGCATTAAGAGCAAGATTCTACGTTATGTGAGAGATTCTTGTAGTTCAACACCCTTCATGATTGCATTGCCGGTATTGACTTTGGTTTTCCATCACTACTGCAAGAAGCGGTTTGAGGCTGCATTCAAGAATTACCCTCTGGAGGTAAGTTATGCGTGAGCTTTTCCGGTCGTTGTTCTATAATCTTGCCTCTTTTATTTTCGTTACACGTTGCTATTGTAAAGTCTGTGACACCAATATAGGAAATAATCAAGTGTGGAAAAGTCTCTAGCTCATACATGTTTGTTTCGGCCAATTCTTCTCGAGGGCTTTGAGACTTCTTCTTTCTTTGTCTAGTTCTCCTGTAACATATTTCTGTTGCATTTGTAGACTAACGTGCTTCTCAACTATGCTATACGCACTACTCACACCCTGCTCTTGTTAAATTATCACGTGTCTTTTCCGGAATTGACACACGTTTTGGTTTGCCAACAGAATGCTATGGAGAAAGACACTATCGATAGACAACAAGATCCAGATTTCAACCTAGCAGTTTTTTTACGAAATGCATACAATCACCCTGATTTCTCAGATGAACAAGATACAGTAGATGTGGAGAAAGGTCAGGAAGCGGATGATGGCCTGGAAGAAGATGATAAGACTGCTTTACAGGACTCTTTACCAGCGAGGGTTTTGCAGGACTCTTTACCAGAAGATGAGTTGGTAGAACTTGCTGGTAGTGAAGAAGAGAAAGATTCATCACCCTTAGCGTTTAAATGGGGGGCGTTTAATCAAGCTGCTGAGCATGATACAAACCAAGACTCATCCATGTCAAATCCTTTACTACCGAGTGAGAAAAGTACATTATCTCTGAGAAGACGGTCGAGTTCAAGAAGCGGATCCTCACTGACCATCAAACGTGAAAGTTCCCTTAAAGGAGATCATGTTGAAGGAGATAATGTGGGAAGCTACCACTCAGCACGTAGCTTTTTTGATTCATCATCATCACGTAGTAACTTTGATGGAGGAAGTGCACCATCGGATTCTGATTCTTCTAGCTCATCAGCAGCAGGAAAGCCAGCAATTGATGGGGATGATAGCAGCAACGAACTCGCAAGAGTGCGTTCGCTTCAGCGTTATCTGCAAGGGCAGCTCACTCGTGAAAGCTCATTTGTTGAGTCTTTGCGATCTAGTAATGAAACCGCAAGGCTGGCATCTTTCCAAAGTCCCTTGGGAGGTCAGGTCTCGCGATATTCGTCATTTGCAGAAGGTTCACCCATTTCCGAGAGTGATTATGCAGCCGGGAGCCAGAACAACTCCAGACGCGAATCCTCAGAGACAGTGTTTCCTGATTCATCATCTCAGGCTGAGGCAGCAGTCTTGCGAGACCTACAGCGGTATATGAGAGAGCAACTGTCCAGAGAAAATTCGATGGCGGGGGAGCGCATCGAAGATGACATTGACGAGGAAGCTTTGAGGACAGCTTATTTGCAGGGCTATTTGAGAGGGCAGCTTTCACGTTATAACTCTAGCTCAGAATCTTCTCCTCTTATATTCAGAAGCAGATCATCCGATAAAGACGGTAACGAGGAAGAAGATGCATATGATCTTACCGGTTCACCTTTGACATTCAGGAGAGGAGTGCTCTATGAAGGTGATGTTGATGACAGCGATGAAAGCATAAGTGTATCTTATCTGCAGGGATATGTGAAAGGACAGCTTTCACGAGAGAACCCTGGTTCGGGATCTTGCTCGCCAGGTTCGCCCCTAACCTTCAGAGCCGGAAGGTTCGGTCAATATACGGAAAGTGAGGGGCGAACGTCACCATTGAAGGGCTCTTCGAACCAGAGATTTCCTAGAGCACAGACGATGAGCACAATCAGAGAAACTTCCGAGATGGTTGCTGATGTTCAGCGAGGACATTTTACGCGAGCGAAGACTTTTAGTCCGGCTGAAAATGCTACTTCACCGGGCTTATTGCAATCCAAGGAAGCAGCAAGCTCTACTCAGATCTCAGAGATTTCCCCATCTACTTCAGCAGAGGTTTCTCAACTTCCATATTCACGTGCAAAGTCAATGGGGTCACTCAGAGAAGTGATCTACCTGGAATCACCCAGCTTTGTGAGACCAAAGCTTGCTCGTGGCAAATCATTAGCGACTCTGTTGAGAGAACCCCAAGACAAAACTAGAGGTCCTTCGTCTAAAGGCCTCAGACATCGGAAGGTAGAGAAGGAGACACAGTCGAAAACTTCAAGTAGCTCGTCAGGGGTTCGGAAGGAAAAGAAACTCGATACCGTGAGCGAAGCAGAGTCTGAAGCTAGCACATCTCTGCGATCCAAGTTTTCTGGAGGGAACGCTCTTGGAAATCTCATGCAAAATGAGCCGGAAGATCAGCCGTCTAGAAAAGAAAAAAAAAAGAAAAAAAAAGAAAAGAAGAAAAAAGAAAAGAAGAAATCTTCTTCTTCCTCATCCTCTTCTTCGTCCTCCTTTTCGTCGTCATCCTCAGATAGTTCTGCAAGTGACAAGGATGATAACTCGCACAACCGTCGTGACTCGACACCAGATCATCACAAAGCCAAGGATTCCGTTTCGCCGGATCCTCGGGTGGAACCAGAACTTACAGGCTCTCCCTTTACCTGAATGCGGGATGAGCGTCTGGTTTTGTTGTACCATGTTGACAAAAAAGCATTTACATTTAAAATTTTGGTTCTATACTTCCTGCTTTTCCTACTCTAGAAGATTGCATTGAGTGACACGCAGATTTCCTCGCTGTGGTGGAGCTCCTACATCTACTGTGAATCGGACAGCGCTTCCCAATTTGGAGTAATCTCAGGGGTGAGTTTATGTTTCCAATTTCTCGATCTAGTTTAATGTTACCAATCTAGAAGTACCTCTACCTGACAAGGGTACAATCTTACTCACACATCAGTACTAATCCACCATTGTTTTTCCAGCATACTTCAAAATGGTTACTTGATCAAAATGATTCAGAGATTGTTATAAATATGGTTGCAGGGATGGGCATGTGAAGATCATATGGAAAGCAAACAAGCGATCTTTGCGATCCATAGCACGTCCTAAGATGGAACTAACTCCAAGTAGGTTCAACGCGCATGATTTGATCACAGAGAAAAATGTTTCAATTCGCAGCATTCCTCTTCACAAATTTTGTGCTAGTACAGTGGAATTTGTCTCGACACTTGCATCTCAATCTGTGTCAGTTTTTGAGAAAGATGGATTTGTAGGCTCTCCCTGTAGTAATGGAAAAAATTGAGACTAGCATGAAGTGAGTGTTCCCTCTGAACCACCTGATCCCAATTCACTCGATCCAAATCTCAAGTTGGCTGTACTGAACTATGTAGAATCAAATCCATTTTCTCAATGTTGATTTTATTATTAACATACCAATGACATACCAACTTGAAGTGCTAGCACATACCATTATAAGGTACATGTAGATATGAATAATTAGAATTATTTTATACTACCATTCTTTGAGTCAGGCAAGATGAAATGGAACTCAATGCTACACTGATTATGGCTATTAGTGCGTGGGCAATTAGTGTCACAACGAATTATTATGTGACACTATTTGTAAATTTGATAGAAAAGTAGTGTGTGATACTACTTGTAAACTTTGAAATTAGTTGACCTGTTTTAATTATTTGTTCTTGTAATTAGAAAATAGAGTTTTTTACATGAATTTAAAATCTAGCACTTAACTCCTAAGTACCCAAGGGTTTTCTTGAAATGCTAGATGTGTTATAATATCCATCTTACTCAACTTTTATGAGCTCCAATCTTTAAACATATGTAGAGCACAACAATAAAACAACATCCATAAGGTTAAGTTTTGGAAAAATGCTATGAATTTTTTAATAATCAATTTATAAGAATTTTCTTTGAAAATTCATAAAACATACATGTTTAGTCATTTTGACTTGGAATCAAGTACGATAGGTCAAAAACATTGGTTTTATATGGTGGTTACCTTGTTCATGTTAGAACTAATCTTATTTGATAGAAAACCTAAAGATTCTATTCCGGGCAGATTTTCAAAATTGTGACAATTTGAGATGTTGTCACTTTGAGGGCTTTAGAGGAAAATCAATAAAAAAAAAAATCAGATTTTCTTTTTGGAAAAGTTGCTCAATTTTAATATCTACAAGGAAAAAAAATGACGCTCAAAAATTGTTACTTTTGCAAAAGTTATGGACGTTTAAAGTGGGCTGAACTTTTTTTAAACTTTGAAATTTTGGATCGACCAAATATGGTCGATTAGGTAGTTAGGGGTTAAAGAATCTATTGGCCTTTTAGAAGAATTCTAACACATGCTTGTGTACCATTTGAAAACTTCATATTGTGTGGTGAGAACTGACGTTTGTTCCAATTGCCCTTTGTCTAGTGGGCACTAAGTCATTGACATTACGAACAGACACTTTATTCATGCCGGCCTCAAAAGAGGACCGGAGTTTCTATTTGGTGAAGATGTTCATATTTAACAAACACACTAATTTTGATACAAAGAAGGATTAAGACATAGATTAACCCCTAAGCGTCCCGGCGTCCATATTTTGGACGTTTTTGAGGGACATTCACCTTCGAAGAGCTGTAACTTTTGCAAAACGTGTCCGTTTTTTCTGAAATTTTAAAAGAACCCCCCGCATGATGTATGGAATGTGCGGTAAAAAATTCAGATCAATCCAAGATGAATTGAATTTTTGGTGATCATTTGAAAGTAGGTATCTTTTTTTTGGACAGTTCTGTGAATTTTGATGGCAGCAACTTCGGGGGCTTGTATCTCCTTCATCCCAAGTTTGTTTTCAATAAAAACTTGTTGGATTGAATTCCCCTTGAAGTCTAGTTATCATTGTAAAATTTTCAGGTCAATCCATGTTGTTATGAATGTTTGGGAGTCATTTTAGTGCACGGGTCTAGTTTGAACACTTTTTGCTTTTTGGTTCAAATGGATCACTTTTCGGGCTACTTTTTGACATTGCAAGGCCATTTTAGGGCACATTAAATTTTTTTCATGAGGCTTTTTTGGTACCAATGTGTTTATATGATGATTTTGAACTACTTTATAGTTGAAAGTTTTTCATTTGAGTAATTTTGAAAACGAATTTCACCTCTAACTGTGTTGCTAGGAAAATTTCAGCATCCTTTTTTAGCACTAAAACACTATGATCTTGCAATCTATATGGCCAAATGACCCCAAAATTGATCCACATGATCTACAACATGTATGTCACAAGATTGTGGGGTTGAAATTCTATACCTCACTTACATTTAGACCTATAACACATCAAAAGCAATGATGATTTTTAGCCCAAAATAGTTAGGGACCCTTGGGGGTTAATGGCAATTAGCACCACATAGTAAAAAATTCAGACCTCATAAATCCCAGATTATTGAAATTAGTGTGTCTTTGCAATTAGTGTCACACTAATAGCCTTAATTAATGCACTTGAAACAATAATTTGGGACCAAAAATGAATTAATTGAAGATTTTCAAGGTGAATTCTAGTATTTTCTATTTACGTCAATTACTTCCTAAAAACGTGGATAGGACAAACATGTTTCTCCCGGCCCAACCTTTATTGAAAAACTAGAAGCAAAACATTTGTGAAGGACCCATGAACTAGCCAAAAAGCTTTGGCAATTTTTTTGTCAAAATCTTACCTAATTTTGGGAGTGGCTACTTTTACACTAGAAAAAATGTACAAAATAGTGGATGAAATCGTCAAAATCCTCTTAAGAAAATATAAAATTGTCAATATTTGGATGAAAGTGTCTTATAATAGATAATTTAATGGATGAGCACATGTAAATATGATTCTATCCATTTTTTCCCTACTTGGCTATAGTCCAAGTCGCATGTTGCTCTACCAACGGAAAACAAAAAATAATGAAAAAAAATGAACTAATCCCAAGGTAGCCAAATTTTTTTGTTGGAGTTACTTTGAGGGAGAATTTGGCTTTGAAAAGATGAATATCATAATCTACTTCCTGGTTAAGAAAAAGGTAATTATTTTATCCCATATTCTATCAAGATCACAAATTACAGAAGGTTTGTGCCTAGAATCTCATAAATTACACTATGATGTGACAAAGGGCAATTAGGGTGTTAAAGTAAGATTCAAAATTTTAATGGTGTAATTCCTTGTGTATTAAAATATATTTTTTAATATGCCAGATGCTTTGAAGGGTCTAGACTGAGGATGCCCTTCTTTTAAATGACTCAATTGTTTACTGCTTGAAATAAATTTGGACTACTATATTTGTTATTTTCATGGATCCACTTGAAGCAATGGCTCATCCTAAGTACATCCTATTGTTGAAAGAGTTTGGACTGAGTATGTCCTAACTTGCATGCACTAGGTTGCAACTTTAACTGAAAATATACTAAAGTAAAAATCAAAGTTGTTTCGGTTGCACAAAATAAACAAAATTTATATTATGTGTAACATTACCGTATTCTAACAATTTGAAAGGTTCCATAACATTCTAAAGCAATTCTAGAACTTCACTCTTTGCTACAATGATGAAGAATCTTTTATCACACATGTATAATCAAAGTACAAAACTTCTAAAGTTCTAATCGCCTATGACCATATAGATGAAAACTATCTCAAAATCTATATATTTAGGACAGACAAACAAGAACAAAAGGGCTCTTCTAACAGTAAAAGGGCTCATCATAAGACGACTCCTATAGAATATTATGTCCCATAAACAAATAAAGAGCCACAATATTCTTCATGTCATCATAGCTTAATATTAAGCAAACAAACACTAGTAGAATGCCCAAGCATGGTGCCCAAGATCTATATTGACACCAAACTAATACAACATGGACTTTAACATTATTCCTCAGTGCCCAAAGACCACCGTTTCTATTAACAAAGTAATCTGGGTCTAGTGCAACCATGGGCAGCCAACTCATGTGAACGTACTTCCAGGTTATTTTTTCAACAAACATTGCAGACTTCCACGGACACGCCCAGTCCTTTGCATAAGAATATAATGTGGAACAGAGGAATGTGAAATATAAATTTGAGAAGAAAGGTCCACAACAAGCATTAGGTTGTCACTGCTAGAAACTACTTCAGCTGAAACATAAGGTCGATAAGAGTTCGTTTCCTTGGTTTGAGCCACCCGGAGGACATTACAGACAGGAAGTTCCTTTAACCTAATTGTGAGCTTTGCATTCACAATGTTAACTCTGGTCAAAAGAAGCATCTCTTAAGGCAGTTTCTAAGTCAGAATGGGAAGGAAAACCAGCATGTGCACGAAAACTACTTTGCATAAGAATATAATGTGGAACAGAGGAATGTGAAATATAAATTTGAGAAGAAAGGTCCACAACAAGCATTAGGTTGTCACTGCTACAAATCTACTTCTGCTGAAATATAAGGTCGACAAGTCCGTTTCCTTGGTTTGAAGCAGAACATCCGGAGGACACCACAGACAGGAAATTTCTTAAACCTAATTGTGAGCTCTTGCAATCACAATATGAACTCTGGCAACTCCCAAGGCAGTTTCTAAGTCAGAATGAGAAGGAAAACCAGCATGTGCACGAAAAAACAAAATTTCCGGTCCATTCTATAGTTCAAATTAGTTCTACTGCCATCTGTCACAAACCTCTCCATGAACCACCTGCTAACAAACTTACTTATTGCATCATTGCATCTTCATCACCCGCACTAGAAACAGCAACTTGAGAAGGAGAGCTCTTGGGCCTCATCAGCTTGGCACGCTTCTTCATGGAAAACTTCTTCGTCGTCTTCTTCGTCGGTTTCGGCACCTGCAATGAGCCTTCGTCCGTTCCGGTTCCTTCTTCCTCCCCAGTAGTCATCATCTCAATGTCGTGCATGGTGACCAGGCCAGACTGCAAGGCCTCCTTCTGCGCGCGCCTCCACTTCTTCTGAAGCTTGGCCTTCCTCTTTCCAGACACGTATCCGGAGTGCGACGACGATGATACCTTCAAAGCCAGAGCGCTAGAGTTGCATGCGCCATCCTCAACGGGAGAAGACGACTCCACAACAGGGCGAGCTTTCTGCTTTTGTTGCTGCCTCCTTCGCTCTGATCGCGCCTGCCGCCGAGCCCTCTGCAGATTGCGCTGCGGCAAATTGAATTTGTTCATCGTGCTACCACGAGCCTGATGTCAATTTGGCTTAGGTCAATTGGTACAGTGCTGTGTCCTCTGAAACTCGAACAGAGAGGATGCAAACACCAAACCCTAAACCCTAAACACGACAACACAGAAACAAGGGTACAAAGAACGAGAGACGGGAACCAGAGACGGGGAAGAAGGAACGGCAAAAGGAAAAGCCCTATTCACAAACCCTACTCCGGAGTTTGCCCTAAATTAACAAGCCCCGTTACCGGCGCCGGTATCCTCCCCGGTATACAACGCACAAAGGTGAATCTTTACCAGGTTGGCCCGGGACAATTTGTTGTCTCTTAGGCCCACTTTATACTTGGGGCCAGATTGAGGGCCGGCCTAAACTCTTCAAATTTCAACCAATAAGATTGCTCGGTTCTTTCAAATCTGGCCCAAAGGCTTTATACTAGGGCCGGGCCAGAATGAGCAATTTTTTCTACGTGGCGTCCTATGTGGCATGATTTTGGCGCCAAATCTTTGGGTCAGTTTGATGAAATCGGGACATTGTTTTCCTTGGCCCGAACTCCAAACTTGGGCTGGATTGAATCGGGCCGGCCTTCCATCCAACCCCAGCCTGTATATAAAGTGGGCCTTAAGGGAGAGACCACGAAAACACTTCATTTTTCAGGAGTTACACAGTTGAATAGTAAAAATAAGTATTAAAATTAAATGTGGGGTAAATATTAACCCCTAAAGAATCAGTATTTTTTTCGCACTGTAGCAGTGCACCATGCATATAGTGGAGGGTGGTCCCTCCAAATTTAGACCATTATGACTGTGCCACAACATTGGAGTCTGGTCCCAAGAAGCCAAAAAAAAACCTTGCTAAAGGACCGTGGGTTTTTTTATTTTTGAGCATCATTTTTAGCTCTTTCTATTCATTTTCTTGTGAATTTTTATTTTTTTTGACCAATTTAACAAAAAAAAATCATGTCTCCAAAAACAGTCAAAACAAGTCAAAAACGATTGCCATTTCATCTTTCACTTCAAAGCTACTCCCTCTGTTTCATAATAAGAGTCCATTTTGCAAAAAAATTGAGATTTTAGATAGAAATAGAGCCCATATTGAAAGAAATGAAACACAATATTTTTTTTAGAACCGTGTGTCTCGATGGAAAGGGATGAAAAACGTAGGAAGTCAATGTAGGAAGGCAACACAATGAATGTGGACTCTTAAATTGATGCAAAAAAAATGTGGTTTTGGATTTTTATTATGAACCGGAGGGAGTATAAACTTGCCATCTGTACGATCAAATTCTAAGAAAGTTTTACCATGCATTCTTTTGGTAGTCTAAAGCAAGATCCTACAGTTAGAGATGCAACAAAATATTTTTTAAGGTTTATTTTAAGCCCTGCCCGCACTGCCCATTCTCCCAAAAAAAAACCTCTTTCTCTCCATAACTTCCACTCACAAAGTCGAAATCAAAAAAATAAAATAAAAAATAGATCCCCATTTTTGTATTGACATACTAAATTCACATAATTTTTTTCAAAAAAATTGGATAAAAATTGACACCATGGGAACCTACCCAAATATTGAAATGTCCTAGTTAGGACATTTGGTCCTTCAGGGGTTAAGGCAAAGACTACGCAACTAGTCGTTTGTTAAATTTAGTACAATATCATAATACCAAAAACCACATTGCCGAAGCCGAAAACCATATTGTCATGACCAAAGATTGTTGTGCCATAATTAATGATCATAACCTTCAACAACGTGGTCTTCAGCTTTGGCAATGTGGTCTTCGGCTTCGGCAAAGTGGTCTTTAGCTTTGACTATATGGTCTCTAGCTTCGGCAATGGGGTTTTTGGTATTATGATCTTGTACAAGTAGCAAATTGTATTTCACATGAAGGACCAACGTGTAAGAAAGTGCTTTCAAGCATAGGAACACACTCTTATGACATGCTTTTACTTTTCTATAGTTTTATATTAGTTGTGGCATATAAATGACTATCTTTGTTCTAAGTTAATTTGAATTTATAAAATTAAAGTTTTTTTTACTTGAATGCGTTGTACTAAAAATGAAATTAAACCTAATACTTTTACATAGCTTTCAATGGTTGCAAGATATAAATGATGACTTTGATTCTCGTCCTACATTGATTTGAGTGCACAAAATTAAATTTTCCTTTACTCAAATGTAGGGAAACTTCTTTTGTCAACATATCCTATATTGTGGGTTAATAGATTAAATCTCGTGATGTTTTTAATTTTTTGGAGTCATAGTATTTTGGGTTTTTTAATGTTTGTACTTTTGCATTAGAATCTCGCGACTAGTAAAAAACTATAGAAAAGTAAAAGCATGCTCAAAAAAATCATACCAGTATATCGAAGTGATTAACCCATGAACATAAACCTACGTCCTTGACATAAAATAAGTGTCATTTTTATATAAAAAAAAAGTGACACATCTTATCCTGCGTCCTACAATTGGTTTTAGGGTGACATAGACCTCTCAAAATTTGATGTAAAAATTTAATTTTGATCCCCAACTGTTTGAATTCAACCTTCGCATATAGTATTCATTTTTGAACAAAATTTATGTGTGCTATATTAACCCCTAAACGTCCAGGCATCCAGTTTCCGGACGTTTGTTGGTCAAACCCAATTTTGATCTTGAAGACGACTTTTGTTGCTAATACACCCAACTAAGAAAATGAAGTTTATTAAGTCTAGTTTGAACTCCACTTTTCAAATCTTTAAAATTTCAATTATTGAGTATTTTATTGCTTGTGCAAGCTTTGTAGCTCAAGGTTTGAATTACACTACATAGGATGTTCACCTTTCGAATTTCAAAATTTAAATAATTTTTTTCTATAGAAAACATATCATGTGATTCTCCATTGTAATTTGTACCTGCTCCCAAAAAAATATTAATTTTTTAAAGCTTTTTTGTAATAAAATTTATTTTTTGAAGTATTTGACTTAAAAATTTGTTAAAAATTCCGTATTAAATCAAAAAAAACTGAAAATTTCAAGACTGATAGGAAACATTCAATTCCATGCATGAAAAATATTACAAAATATATTTTGATAAATCTTGAAGGCTAAATTGTGTAGTTTAACTTTCCTACAAAGGAGTGGTACGTTTAAGGGTTAATCATTTGGTTTCTGTCGCCGCTAAAATAATTGCAGCCGTTTAATATTGAAAATAAAATAGTTCTCCTTCACCCACTAAAAATACCTATGTTCTAACCCATGTTCTAACTTTAATCCCTAAGCTCCCAAGAAACCTTTTTTTGGTCGCTGCCCATTTTCATTGGCTGCCTAGGCCTAAAAATAACTTTTTTCAATAATAAAAAAAATAATGTTATAGGTAAACGAGTCTTCTTTCCAATGCAATTGGAATTATGTCCATACGGTCAAAACTCCACTTAATTAAGGGAAATTTTCAAATTGAAACACCTCAATGTTGAAGTCAACTTCAACACTTTGGGTAGGTTTGCCAAAAATCTAAGCCAACGAGATTCATTGAGCACCTCAAATGAACTTTTGTCCAGATTGCATAGGTTGCGTGCCATGAGTTGTGGGCTCTTCCAATTGGACAAGAGTTGAAGGGATTATTCAATTTGGCCAAAATGTCTTCCTTTTCTTTGTACCCTATCCATTACACGGTCTCTGAAAAAATGCTAATGAATTGAACATCTTGTCGAATTGAGTCATGCATCATGTTAACTACCTCATCTTGAGGATGGTTAAAAATGGCGCATCATTTCAACTCTTTTTTTTTGGTTTGGGAGCCCATCAAAGTAAGGCTACCTGGATTTTTCAGGACTTGAAATTTCAGAATTTCAACTTCATTTTCTATTATTTCAGCATCTATACAATCAAATGCTTTGAAATTTTGGTAAATGGTTTGTAAGGCCTAAAAGTACAAGATCCTATGGTTGGAATGTGAAAAAGGGGTTTGAAAATCATTTAGAGATCATCAACAAAAATGACCATAAATGAGGCAGTTTTGAGTGGGGGACCCCCCTCGGGCATTTTGGGTTAAGTAAAAATGAATTTTATAATATTTTTCAAAGTTTTTCTCTTGTTATAGTCATATTAATTACAAAATTCTTAAAATAGTATGATATATAGCGATAAACAACAAGTTGTAGATGACACGTTCTTGAGCTTACGTAAAAATAAATTCAATTGAAAAACTTTTTCTGCATTGTATATTGGAATTGAAGGGTTCTGAGCTTTTAAGTTTTGTAAAAAATGCAATTTTAACTATTTTGATGAATAATAAATTGGGCTAGAAAGTAGAAGATAGCTTTCACCCTTTTCTTAGTTGGGACTATTTTCATTTGAAATAAAGAACTAGGTGAAAATCAATGTTTGACTAAAGAACGACCAAGTGTGGCCATATTGGGCTCTTTAGACGCTTAGGGGATTAAAGATAGTTGTTGTATATTTCAATCACGACAACAAATATTTGTAATAGATTTAAAATACTTCATGCTTATTGTCATTATGTAAAGGGGCATTCAATTTATTAATGTAATTCATGTTAATATAGGACTTCAACTCTTAAATTTTTTATACTGATAAAAAATGTATTCTCATCATGTAGTCATTTCTATAGCTAGAACAATTCCAGGTTTGTTCATATCTCTTATTCGAGCAAGACGACTTTGCCAAATGTAAGGAACATCATTGTGGTTTTTATTTTTTTTCATCCAAAGAAGGAGCTACATTTGTAACCATTACAGCCGTGTTGCTATATTCTCGTAGAACCACACATAAATTGTCTTTTATGGTCCATATGTGAACCCATGAGCCATTAGGTGTTCTTCCAGGGCCTTCTACAAATACTTTGTTGCCAATAACCCATACTTCTTTTGGATTGAAAACATATGTTTTACATCTTGTGATACCTATTAGTAAAAATTTCATATGTTGATGGCCAAGTGGTCCATGATACCACCAATCAAGTTCAGATGACAAGCAAGATTTTAAATTTACAATATCTTCTTTTGAAATAGCTTGATACAATTTTTTTATCAAAATACTATTGTCAGATTCTTCTATTGTTCTTGGAGACTTTATCCTATTTTGAAGATCAAAGTTTGGCTTATTCTTGCTTTGTAGCATACTTTTTTTCCCAATATTCCTTAAATTAAAAGGAATAAGACCTTTACAAAGAAAAAATTGCAGATTGATTTTACATCAAATTTGAATACACTAGAAAAAAAATTATGAAAAAAAAGTGTTTTGATGTAATGAACCTATAGCAAATTATGATTGAAGTGGAAAATCACACTTAGGATTATCTTGTCAATTCATTTTATAATTCTAAAGAAAAAAATTGGACTTATTTTGTAATTAATTTGATGAGATTAAATTGTGACATGGCGTTTGATTTGATATTAAAATATTATTTTTTGTTGAATAACTATGTAAAGTGTACTTTTAACCATCAATGATAGTACCGTATATTGAAAGATTTTTTATCTATTTTCATTATAATTACATATATGATTTCAAAATAGAACACTCAAAAATCTTCAATTACAGTCATGTTGATTATTGTATATAAGCATTATTCCGCAAAAAATTATAAAAAAATCAATGTAATGTAAGTATTGCTCTTGAAAAAATCACAATGATGAATTGAATTGATTTAAATTTACAAAGTATACTAAAGAAAATAACATTGTGTCATATATTAATATTGGTTTATGTAGGTATGCTTAGAATTTACATATTGTTTGGAAATTACACTTATAATACTGACACTATTTGATATTTTACAATTATTTTATTTTCAAAATAATTATCATAAATTTATTTTTTTCAAAATGCAAAAAACTCTCTTTAAACCTAATTTTGATTTCTATTCGCTTAAAAAGAAAGTGAATTATTCAAAGTATGTTTTTTTAAATGATAACTTCAAAAGTGATTTTTTTATTCCAAAGTTTACAAAGAAAAAAATATGTTTGAAAAATAAGATTTAAAAAATAGTATGCTTTCTATTCATTCATTTACTTTTTATAAATGAAATTATAGAAATTTCATGAGATTATAGAAATTATCTTTGCTCGTCTATAGCTTTTATCTAAAACAAATGTCTTTTCATGGCTTTATTTTATTCTTCTACTTTTTAAATTTTTTAAATTTTAAATTATAAAATTATACAAATTTTAATTGTGAATTAATTATACATTCATTTGAAAATTTGAAATTTTAAAAACATATTATATTGAAAGGCATGCTAAAGAAAACCATTTAAACTAGAATTTTTTTGCACCAATATCATCAAGTATACTAAGAGAACATTTTATGAAATATTGATATAATAGAATCAAAATATGTATGTATTTTTGAAAAGAATTGTAGAAATTGTCTTTACTGTATCTTATCCTAAATATTTGAAAACAAATTCTATTAAAATTTTGAAAATAAATATCTAAAAATAAAATAAAATTCTGGTGTGAAATGAATATTGAATTATATACAATGACTCACAAGGCTCAAATTAACAAAGTTGAATGATTATAACAGTGAAAAATTTATTATAATTTGTTTGAATGAATATTTGTAAAGAAAAGAATCATTTAATGTTTTATTTGACATATTTTATTTTTAAAACATCTCAACTTCAATACTCAAATGTCTTATCAGTGTTGATCAAGGCTTGCTTAATTTTTATTTCTATTTTCAAAAATAAAAATTGGCAAGAACTAAAATTTCAATATTTTGAAAAAACATATATATTTGAATGTTTTATATTTAATTTTTTTGAATATATTGAAAAATAATTCAAAGTTTTCTATTCAAAAATTATAATATTTAGTAATATGATTTGAGTTTTGTTTGCATAAATTTTGGTTTTAGCCAATGAACAATCTATTCTTATTTAGATCCTAGAAATTTATTTTAGTTTTTGTTTATTTTTATGTATGATAAAAAGTAGTAATTTCTTTTTTTAATTGTAAAAAGAATAAATGGAGGATTTCACAAATTTATGATATCATATAAATTTTAAAAGTTGTAGTTTTGTCAAAATTGTATTGTAATGAAAGAAATTGGTAATTGAATTCAAACATATTGCATTTGAAATATATTTTTAAATTCTAAACATCATAATACATTTTAACACATTTGGTTTTAGTGATGGTACCGTATTATGTATTTTCATTAAAAGAAATTCAATTTGTGAATTTAAAAAAAAACAATGAACGATATCTTTGCATCAATGAATTTTCATGTGAAGAAATTATTTTTCAAAAACATCGTCTTAGTATTTTTGTACAGTTGTATATTTTATATAGTTTGAATAAAATTTCTAGCAACTCCGTTGTATTTTGAGATTTATCTTTTTTTATCACATCAAGATGAAGAACATATGAACATCCATTTAAGCAAACCATTTTGAAATATTTTATTCAAATCTATATAATGTATCAAGTTTTAAAATACAACATGTCACTCCTACTAGTAAAGTAATAGCAATATAAATGAAATAAATCAATTTAAATAAAATAAAATTAATGCTGGTATTATTTCCTATCCTTATAATCTTAATCTAGTAAGGATGCTTTATTTTATAATTAAATAAATATAAGAATTTATAATCTACTATATAATCATGGTTTTTCAAAATTTTCAATTAAATGATATTATTTATTATTTATTAATTGTTTTTATTTATTATTAATAATATTTATTATTTATTATTTATTATTTATTTTCAATCAAACCCTTTTAATGTTCAAAAAAAAATTAGTTGAGAGAAGATTTGTTATGAATCAAATAAAGTTATCACTTGTATGGTTACAAATCTAATTTGGTGTCATCATGTGCTAAAAACTAATTTTGGAGAAATTTTTGTTTAAAATTTATTTTAACACTTAATTTATATTAATATAGAACAAACTTTGCTTCATAAGTTTTCAAAGTAGAGTCTTTTTGATATGTTAAAATTTCAAATGAATCAACAAAAATATATGTAATTTTTTAAAATATTGTTGAAAATATGAAATGCTAATATGAATTTATACCACTATTTACTAGTAGTGTTCTTTTATGATATTCAATTTATCAACATCAAAAATTGCATCTATATATATTTTGATGAATTTTAAAAAGTATCTCTTTTAAAAAATCCATTAGACTTCATATTTTAATAAAATTTTGCAATTAAATGATTGTTGATGTGTTCAATAGATTCAATAGATGCTTAGGAATTAACATTTTTACTTACAAAATTAAAAGCTAATATGTTAATTTTTTGATATATTTTCAAAATTAGGTTCAATACAAAAGTTATAATATATCCTACATTATGTCGTACAATTGGGTATTAGTATAAAGATATCAAATTAATGGCAATGATACACCAAATAACTTAGGCTTAAAGTAAAAATTAGTTTAATTGTGAAATTCTTAAATATTTAATATACAATATTGTTTTATGTCAAATGGTCGCAAGGTTTGTATTAAAACATTGGACTACATATAAAAAGTCTTGGACATAAATGAATGACTCGTTAAAGAAAATATATTTACATCTTGCTTTAAAATTCCTTATGTACTTTAAATAATATTGACAAGTGATATTACCATGTGTTAACGAGGCATTCAATCACTTTGATTCACTAAGGCATAATTTGTTGTTTTTTACAAACGTCAATATACAAAACATGTATTCTACAACAATTGTAAAGCAATAAATGTTGAGAATTTATGATCTCAATGGTCATTTGATGCTTACATTTCTTATAATGAATTGAATAATAGAATTTGTTGCAATTGAATAGGCTTTTAGAAAATATAATGTATTGATGAAGACCTTTTCTAGCATTCTTAAAATTGCATGAAAAACGTTAAAAAATGATTTTTTTAAGAGCATGAATTTTGTTCTTGATAGAATTCATTGTGGAGAAAACCATTAACTCTAGCAGTTTATATAAAAACAAAATTGATAATAGATTGTCACAAAATACCCTTGTAACGTCTTATTTACATATGAAAATGTGATGCCCAATTAATTTTTTTCTTTTTCAATACTATGGCGCCTAAAAAGCCTTCATTGACACCAAAAAAGTCATCGACTCCAAGAAAACCGACATCAAGAAAGTCAACATCAAAATCACTTTTAGAAAGTAATTTAATTCCACGTTTACAAAGTTTAATTGTTGAACCTCTTCCGGAGAAGCCAAATCCTATTGTATTTATTGACATAAAAATTGGTGGAGAGGACAAAGGAAGATTGCTTATAGAACTTTTCAAACACATTACACCAAAGACAGCTGAAAACTTTCGATGCTTGTGTACAGGAGAAAAAGGTATTGGTAAACAAGAAAAAAAATTGTATTATAGAAAATCAATATTTTACCGGATAGTGCCTGGGGCATATGCTCAAGGTGGTGACATTATAAAAAATAATGGAATGGGTGGCGAATCTATCTACGATGGAAAACCATTTGAAGACGAGAATTTTATAAAGAGTAATGCTCAAGTAGGATCTTTGGCAATGTGTAATACAGGTCCAAATTCAAATGAAAGTCAATTTTTTATCAATCTTGTTCCAAATCCAGATCTCGATGGTAAACATGTCGTATTTGGTCAAGTCAAAGAAGAAAGCATGCATATTTTGAAAACCATGGAAGCTGTAGGTTCTTGGACTGGTAGGACACATCAAACAATATCAGTTCGAAGGTGTGGTTGGGAAAATAAGCCTACAAAGAAAGAGCTCAAAACGATGGCCAACGAGGAAGCAATAGCTAAAGAACTTGCAAAAGAAGAATCCAAAAAAATAGAAGAAGAAGCTTTACAAATCACACAAGTTGAAGCTAACTAAAGCCAATTGAAGAAAACGATATTATATATACTGTGAAAAAACCCTCAATCTATTTTTTTTCATAATCGCCTTGCACAATATAGATTATTAAAAAAAATCAGCAACTCTTATTTTGTAAAAATCTAAAATTTCCCAGTCAATACAGTTGAAAATCAACTATATTTTTAAAACCATACTTCATTTGTATATTTTGTCATTTGGGGAATTATTCTATTAGATGATTTATAAGTTCTAAAGTGAAGTACTAGAGTATATACTATATATGTTTAAAATTGCAAAATGCTTCAATGCTCTTCACCAATCGAATTATAAATTTGATTATAAAATTTTGAACCTCTTATTGGTAAATGAATAGGAAAAATTAATTGTACAATATTACCATTTATTATTTTATTTTCATTTTCAATGATCTAATATAAAAAATAAGTTATAATTTTAATGTTCAAAATTTTAGAAACTATTTACATAATAATATAATAATATTCTATATTATTTATGCAATTTTTTTAAAAATCTTCTTATAAACTCCACATATACAAAAAACCACTCACAAACAAAATCAATAGTAAAACCATTTATTTTAAAATAATGAATCATATGTATGATGCACTTTGTAAATACAATCTCTTAGGAGTGGAGAAAGAAAATCTTCTTTTATTTTTACAATAGTTTGTATTGAGTAATTTAAGAAATTGCTTTATATTAACAAATAATAAAAACATCTATACATTAGGGAAGGTTGTTTTGTTTGTTTTGTTTTGTTTAGTTACGTAGAGATCTCCCATACCGTGTGTTCACTGGTCGCATTCTTGGTACCATCGGAAAGTTCTCAACGAGGAGGGATGCACGGACTTTGTTTTGTTGTGTTTGAACATATGGTGAAAAAGTTATAGATTTTTTAACGAGTATTGTCATTATAAATTGAAGTGAATTATGAAAAATGACATATGGGAGTTTTTTATGACATTCTTGGCATCGCTGGAAAGCTCTCGACGAGTAGGGCTGCACTGAAGTTGTTTCGTGGCTTTTGGACCTATGGTGTAAAAGTTATGAATTTTCAATTGAATTTCATCACCATAAATTGAATTAAATTATGGATGAATTATTCTAAAAAACAAAAACAAAAGCAAAAGCATGGGGAACACGGAAACACATGGGTACACGGGGATATAGGGAATATGGGGAGCACGGGGAATACGGGGACATGTTGAACATTTGGGTCAATGGCACAGGGCCACATTAATCTGGTATAGAAGGAGCCTAGTATACAAATGAATATTGTGACAAAAAAGAAGTTGAAAAAATAAATCATCATATGGTTTTGATATATAAGCTAAATTTTATGGTTTTATAGAATATATAAAATGTTTTAAAAGCAAGACGAGGTCAATACAAGAATGGTTTATGTTAATACATGTAGGTTCATTGTGATGTATATTGTAATGATATATAATGCCATTAATTCCATGAAAGTTATCATCAAATGTCATTCCTATATAATCAATTGACAGTTTAAATTCAAACAATGATTGTTATTAATATAAGATATGATAATTTTGGTTTCATTCCAGATTTTGGGTATTTTTGAATACATGTCTAATTTTTTGAAATAAAACTATGTATTTGATATAATTCACTATGATTTTATTTTTCTATTTATTTATTTTCAAACTTCAATTCCAAATTCACTTTATTTTTTCTCAACATTGTAAGACACATAAGAATCATTCTTTGATTGAATTTTTTTGAAGGCATAATCAAAGCTTTTCAATGTTGTTACAAAAGCTTTTGTATTAATCCTTCGAGTTTCCAAAAGCTGTATTGTGGCCTTAGGAATTTTTTTGCACTATTGTGAATCAATTTTTTTGTTATTTGGCGCATGTGTTATTTAGGAATATGATTTTCTTATCACAAATATATAGTAAAAATTGCATGCAATTCCAACTTTGGATGCATTTTCTACAAATCGTTTCATTGTAGGGCCAAATTTTACAACTTTTTGTAATTTTCCTACGGTGCACGTAAGATTACATGTCAATTTTTAAAAGAGGAAATTTTTGGAAGGAAATAGTATAAAGTACAAGCGCACCTATATCATTGCAACTATGGCACTAAACATAAACTAAACATACCCATAGTTTTAAACTATTGATATAATAGTTCACTACCCATGCAACTAAACCCTAACACAAGTATACAATTTGTAAAATCCACATACTGTTGTATGATAATTGATTTAAAGATATAATATAATAAATAGGAAAAATACCAAAAATATTTAAAAATAGTAAACATGGATTTTGTTGGAAATTTGGAATCTTTTTAACATATTTAATATTATTTGGAATATTCTCAGAATATTTTTGAATATTCTTGCTGGTGTTTTTTCATTTACTTGCGAACCACGTCAAAAGCATATTTCACCCTTTTACCCAATTCACAAGATCCATTTTATTAGCCAATCAAGCTCGCAAGGAAAATTCTAGGAACTCGCCATTACTAGGACCGTGATTGTAAACCAACTCGAACTACGGCCATAAATCTACAATATCCGCGTTGCTCACTGAATTTTTTTGGAATCTTTTTTGAACATGATACCTCTATGTAACAGGAATTGAGGAAAATATTCCCATTACCATATTTTCAACGAAACATATCAATTAAGGCACTAAAGTACTTATTGTGTAGTGTCATGGAACACAATATGTCACATTTTGGTCCAAATAATATTTTATAATATTTTGAAATTTTTTATATACATATAATCCTAGAATACCTTTTCACTGTTGTTAACATTTTTTCCAAAAAACCAATTTCAACGACCAATAAAAAATGTTTACTGCCAAAATTTTGTTGTTATAAAATGTGTCATTACACATTTTGGTACGCCCCACCGTGAAAACACTATATTGCCATAATAGATTTATGTCAAAATTATTATATATAAAGAAAATAGGTGCTGCATATTATCAACAACAATACAAAACCAATGTTCGAAGATCGCACAACTACTAACCATCAAAGTTAGAGCAAGAAGAGCTATATATAATGGATGCATACCTAAACCACATTTTTCTATGAATCACTTAGAACTAAACAAAATCTATATAAAAAAACCTTAAGAGAAATATACCAAAATGCAGTAAAATACTTAATGTTTATAATACTCACAAGGAAGCAATTAGAAAACAAACAACCATTACAAGAAGTCAATTTAAAATCAATGAAATGTATCAATCCACATGTAGTTCAAAATAGAGACAAAGCCCAACGGCATAATTGGTGGCTACATAGAATTGAAACACAAATCTTTAAATTACAAACTCATATATCTTCACAATCACACTCCAACCTAAAGGAATGTTCAAAAAGAGAGAGAAGAATTCTAGTCCTCTTTGCACATACCAACGTGAATAAAGTGTCTGTTCGACCCATCCTTGGTCCGATGCCCAAAGAATGTTCACTAAAAGAAATACAAAAAGCACATACCAAAATTTTATTTTATTTTATCGATATTGGTTACATTTTATTAATGACTAACTATTAGCAATTAGTTATTGATTATTGCAGCCAAATTAATTTTTGCAAATTTTTGCCAGAATGTAACATGATTGTGGGAGTGGCTACTTTTACACTAGAAAAGATGGGGAAAAATGGATGAAATTGCCAATTTTTTTTTTAAATACTAAAATTGCCACTATTTGGATGAAATGCCTTATAATAGACAAATTTATGGATGATCTTATATAGATGGATGATTCTATCCAATATGTTTTTACATGGCTACATTCCAAGGTTTGTGTCGCTCTACCAATGGAGAAACAGAAAAAATTGGCTGGAGTATTGGTCAATGTCATAGAGTCTATTTCCTATAGGGGGTACCAAAAGTAGGCGTGACTGCACAGAAATCACTGTATATTGTGGATGGATAATTGTTGTGGGTACAATCATCCATTTGGACAAATTTTCATATGTTTGAACAATGCTTCATCCATTTGAACAATTTTTCATCAAATTTGGATGAATTTTACCACAATATTTTGAAAAATAATTATTAGTGTGACTATTCAAAAATATCATGGGCTACAATATATGGTGATTTCAGTGTATTGAGACTTAGGGCCACTTTGTACTAGGGTCTGGGTCCAAGAAAACTCCAAAATCAAGCAATCTTATTAGCCGAGAGCTGAAAACTGGACCCAAGGGCTTTACACTAGGGTCTATGACCAAGAAACTCATCCAAGTCCCAAAATAATGTGGTGTCTAAGTGACATGGTTTTGGAGGGAAATTTCTGGATCCAAGGCTCTAAAAGAGTGCATCGGTTTTGGGAAACTAATTCCCAAACTTGGATCCAATTAAAATCCGACCAACTATTGAACTTGAAAGGGCTTTACACTAGGGTCCAGGTTCAATTAAAAATTGGACCAATTTTTGGATTTAAAGGGACTTTACACTTGAATCCGGGTCTAATTAAAATTGGGTCCAATTCAAAAAACCTCCAAATTGGACCCATTGGCTTTACACCAGGATCCGGGTCCAATTCACATATCATTATTTTATTCAACTTTTCAAGTCCAAAGGTGAATTTCTCAAGTCGAATAAATGGGTTTATTCGACCCATCAGAATTGAACCGGGACACTAGTGTAAAGTGGCCCTTATAAGCAAATCACAATCCTCCAAGAGTTTAACCCCTAAGCGTGCAAGGAGCCCCGTAGGGCCATGTTTGGTCGATTTTCAGTCAAACGCTAATTTTCACCTAGTTCCTAATTTCGAATGAAAATGGTTCCAACTAAGGAAGTGTGGGAGCTATATTCTACTTTCTAGTCAAATTTTCTATTCTTCAAAATGATTAAAATTGCGGTTTTTAACAACACTTCAAAGCTTAAAACCCTAAAATTCCAATACACACTGCAGAAAAGTTTTTCAATCGATTTTCTTTTTATGTAAGCTCGAGAAGCATGCCACCTACACCTTGTTGTTCATCACTATTATTCACATTTTTCCTTAAAATTTCATACTATTTTAGGAATTTTTGTAATTACTATGACTATTACAAGAGAAAAACTTTGAAAAATCTTATAAAATTCATTTTAATTTAAATAATTATGAAAAATGAGTGTAAATCGGTTTAAATATAAGTTTTATGAGAAAAATATTAAAATAATATAATGTATATTAAAATGTGAGAAACTGATGAGGTTTGACTGGATAAATGTGGTGTGGATACTTAAGGGTTAATAAGGGCCGCTTTGCACCTAGAGGCCAGGCCAATTCCCCTTGAGGCCGATTGCATGAAATTTCAACCCCTTTTGAGCTTGGAGCCAGCCTCAACTACCCATTATAATAGATAGATAGATAGAAACTCCGGACCCAAAAAGGGGGCCGGCGTGAATAAAGTGTCTGTTCGTAATGACAATGACCTAGTACCCACCGGGTAAATCCATTATAATAAGATTATAACGGGGGCCAATTCTCCCATATGTAAAGGCCTTGGGACCAATAAGCGAGCCCGATTCAATAAATGTAGCAAATTTTAGCCCCTCTCTCTCTTTTCAAAAGAATCGTTTAGATTTCCACATAATCCAACAGATTTAGAAAATCATCTTTTATATATATATTAAAATTGAAATTTGACATTGGCCCCGAGGCCAAGAGTTGGCCCTTCATTTTGGATGCACCCAATTCAACGAGCTCGGGCCATGTCGGACCATGCATTTTTTAAGTAAAAAAATTATATCACCAAATCGGCCTGGGCTCTAGGTGTAAAGGGGTTGGGGCCGATTTCAGCCTTTTGACCAATCACAAGTGAAGATTTCAAGCCTCTTACACAACAAATTGGCCCGGCCTCTAGGTGTAAAGCGGCCCTAAGTTAAGGTTGGATGTCCTAAAACCACCACCTCCCCCAATTATGACATGTAGAGTTTTCTTGGGGCCACCACAGTTGAGATTCAAAACCACCAATTTCACTATTTAAGTAAACCAATGGCACCAATTTCACTATTCAAGTAAACCAATGGCATGCCAAGCATTGTGAAGAAATAGTTGGTGGTTTTGGGTATCATTATGAGTGAAAATTAGTACCACATGATGTGGACATGGGGAAACCTAGAGGCCTGATTTGGATCACGAAGTTCTTTTCACCTCAAAAATTTGTATCAATTTGAATATTGGGAATTAAATTGCAAAAATTTGTGCATTCTGTGAGAAATCTTCTTCCAAATGACAGAAAAATATTTCTCATAATTAACCTTGTTAAATGAGGCCATATTTCTTAAGTTGGTGGTTTTAGGACATCCAACCTTACCCTGCACAAAAAAACGATCGAGAACCATCGCACTCATGTCTTTCTTTCAGGCGGGCAAGTGAGGCTCAAGTGGCAACAGGAAATGCTTATTTTATAACGTGAGTGTGCCATGCTGGGCAGAGTGGGAGCAAGCAGCACATGGCTGGCGATGGCCAGCACAAGCCTCCACACGCCAAACGGGAACACACATTGCCCACAGCACCATCACCAGGTCCAAAAAGCCTGGCCATGGCGCAGTCTCCCTCCCTACAGTAACTTCCTGTCGCTCCCAACCCCTGGCACGCCAACTGAAGCAAGCAAGGAAGGGCCACAGCCAAAGCCAAAGCCAAAGCCAGTTCCTCACACCGTCTCATCTGTTGCGTTAAGTTTCTGCTGTAAGTTGCGGCAACCTTTGCGCGGGCAGCCATGGGTGTCACCAAGGAAGGCGTCGAGTCCACTCTCACCACCAAGCTCCAGCCTACTTACCTCGTAATGCGCTTTTTCCTTTTCCTCTTTCATGCAGCAAAAAATTGCTTCTGTCTTTCATGCGCTTGTTCGTTCAGCCTTGGTCGTTTTGGTATTGTAAAATTAGTGCGATTCCTTTTCAGAGAGCTATGTTCCTGTGAAATTGTATCAGTTTCTTTTTTACTTAAAACTCCAAACAAGTTAATCGTGAAATTCGAGGAAAGCTTTGAAGTAATTTCTCTTATTTGGATAGAGTGTAAGTATGATTAAGATGAGTCCACAAGCTCCAGCCTACTCACCTCGTAATGCGCTTTTTCCTTTCCTCTTTCATGGAGTAAAAATGACTTCTGTCTTTCATGCGCTTGCGATTCAATTTTCAGGTCTTGTTCGTTGAGCCTTGGTCGTTTTGGTATAGTAACTTAAAACTCCAAACAAATTATTCGTGAAATTCGATGAAGTAATTTCTCTTATTCGGATAGAGTGTAAGTATGATTAAGATCTTATCACCAAGCTCCAGCGTACTTACCTCGTCATGCGCTTTTTGCTTTCGCGGAGCTTTTTTTGATTGAATTGTCAGGTTCTTGTTCATCTCGGTGAAACTAGAGGAGAATATTGCTCGAGTCTTGGTCCTTGCGGTATTGTAAAATAGTGCGATTTCTTGTTAGAGTGTTTTGCTGGAGAGCTGACATTTCTGTGAAGTTGTATCAGTTTTTGTACTTGAGGCTCTTCTTGAATTTAATGATTAATTTGGAGACAGTTTTTATTATTAGTTTGAAGTAGAAGAGGTTATTGCTTGATTCTTGGTTGTTGTACGATTAGTGCGATTTCTTTTTAGAGTGTTTTTCGGAGCGCTATGTCGGCTGACGTTCCTGTGAAATTATATCAGTTTTTTAGTTGACGTTCTTCTCGAATTTAGTGACTGTTTGGAGATAGTTTTTATTATCATTTTGAAGTGATTTCTCTTTTTTGTGAGCTTTTTCGTAGTGAGTGTGTTTGTCAGCATCATCTTAGTTATCTGAATAAGGTTCTTGGTTTGGATTTATTTCGAAGGTGAAGCATTTTAGTGACTCCGTTTTCTCTTTGCTAGTTTCCATGTCGTGCTTGCTCAGCCGACTATGGCCTTGCATTTTTGGTTGGACTAGTTCTATTTAAGAATTTTTGCGAGAGGCCGAGAGATATTCCCCTTTCATAGCCTATTTTCTCCTGGCATCGTTTTCTTTATGTTGTTGATGATTCAGTTAGAGGTCATCCAATATTCAGCTTACTCAAATTATCGCGCTATCATGCGCTGAGGGAGCAAGTTTGAACAATGTGTCCGACTTCTATTCGTCCCAGCTGTCATTTTTGTCAGAATATTCAGCTTTGTCTTCTACTGCATAGATTGAATCTATTACAAATACCAGCACCACATATCAACAGACTCGTTTATGCTCAATGAATTTGCTGTCTTGCTTAAGAACATAGATATCGATATCTCGTTGGTGTATTTCTTCTACAGGGTGCTCTCTTTCTTTGAAGCATCCATTGATATGTGGAGGATTCTTGACTGTCGTGTTTTGGATCTTTACTTATGCAAGTTTCTCCTCACGCAGGAGATATAATGTGTCAGTCTATCCCTTCTTACTCCTACTTGTTAGCCTGTTCATGATTTACGTCTCGTTTTGCTTCATTAGGCTCGCAGGTAGGGTATCGGATGTACTCCAGTCTTTTTAATCCAGTCTTTTTAATCAATGTATGTTATAATCAGAAATTAAAACGACACGTATCTACACTACGTAACCAAGCATTTCTTATTCTTTTTTAAACGCTTTTTTTTTTATCTGAGCAGATTATTTGGACTGATTTGATCCGGCAACTATTTTCAAAATATCCGTAGTGAACAATAAAATTTTGGTTTAGGGTTTAGCGTAGGCCCTGTGATGTTTGAGGATTTGTATTCTTTTACGTATTGATATCTACGAAATTTTGGCACTTCTTTTGCTGACGGATTCTATTGGGGCTTCTGGCGCTTGGATGGCGATGGTGGACGTTTGGGTTGACAATGCAGGAGGTTATTGATACATCTGGCGGGTAAGGTCACCGCTCTACACAAAATAGATCATTCTTATATGTTTATTATTGTACAAAAGTTACGTGCATGGAATTTGGTGTAGACAATTGTATTTGTTTTGTTAAGTATTTTTGTCCAATATTTTTGGGTTGTCTTGTAGTTAAGTGCTTTCTTGGGCATCAATATCCATGAATAGCTGTTGTTTTTGTAGAAACTGTAGGAACAGTAAAAGCGTGAACAAGACTTGGTGTAAGACTCGATGCTTACATTGATAATGGGACTCACTTAAGCATGATTAAGCTTGGGTGAGTCCTGGTTCATAATACGCTGAGGTCGCAGCACGGTGAAGGGTCAATCCCTAACCGGCCGCCGCACGAAACAGTTACCTGCTTGACAGTTATGTTACAGCTTGTAATTCTAACAGTTTTGTCACTATCACAGGTGTGGGGCGAGTTTTGCCATAGCCATTGTATCGGCAGCCTTTGAGGGGAAACGGCTGCTTGAAAGACACCGCATAGTGAATACTGCTTTGACCGAGGAAATGAAGGACATTCATGCCCTTTCTATCAGTAAGGCTCTGACTCCCAAGCAGTGGAGTGATCAGCAGCCAGCTGTTGCACCGAAAGCTTCTGAGCCTGCGGTTCCGGAGCAGCCAGCTGCAGCTGTAGTCTAGGAGACTTGCATAGACTTCATGCTTCTGCAAGATCTACAATAGCTGGGACACTTGAAGTCAGTTGCAGTTGTTTGTCTACATCAATTCTGTGATTTATTGATTCAACCCTTGTACTCTATCAAAGGTGTGGTTTTTCATGATGCGATCATCTGATGTCTCTTTGTGCGAATGTCACTCATGGGTTATTGCATTGGTGGACAAAGGCTGATTGCCTTGGCACATTTGAATTTGGGGTTAATGACTTGTTTGTGTTTAATTCTTTTTTCGGATATACTACGTTTGAACATGAGCATGCTGTGATATTTATTTCGTTTTTGCACAGCTACGCTGGTGCGGTTCGTGCAGTTGCTATCAAATTTTAATTTGGTGATTGCTTTCATATCCCTTGTGCTTCAGGTACGGCTAACAACAGTGGTTTTCATGTTTTTGTCACTAGAGTGCTTCTAGACCTAAAACCTTATTCTCATCTGAAGCCCGTATTTCCACTTTCCATGCTCGGGAGCTCGTTTGATTATGCCACGTGTCTTATGCTTCGATAGAGTGGATGTAGGATGTTCGGCATCACGGAGATGCGTTAGTGGCATCTAGGATATTTAATAAGGTTATAATGGGGGTTGCCAAAACTGTGCCCCTGTTCCAAAATATGATCGATGATGTGCGTTTCATCAATTCAAATAGTGCTGTTTATGTATCCAATTTTGCAGGTACGAGAATCATGTTCCATCTATCTTGTCTGGACTAAAGATATTTGTGATGGCATCACGATGAGTAGGGTTGGGCTAGCCGATTGCTCCAAAGGATGTGAAGTCAAATCCTTGTGAGAGAAGTGATTCAAGCAAACCAGCAGAATAGCAGGTGTGCTACTACTTTCATCTCAATTATAGTACTTCCAAGTGCTGTCAAGATTAACAAACCCTAAAACTGGGCAGTGTGAATTGGACATTCCTTTTGAATTCGATTGATGCAGCAAGTGAGTCTAAGACTGCGTTGTTGTGCTGCAGTAGTATGCAGAAGCGGAAAGTTGAGTGACTACTACATGAAGAAGTACGTCACCAAATCGAAAAGTCAGAGATATGAATTTTCACACAATAACTCATTTTACTGTTGATGCTCGATTCTTCTTGCATGATGGCCACTCAAACAACAAAAATTTGTCATGGGCCTCATCGCTTTATTCAAGCAGTCGCTATAACGTATCACTTTGAATAGTGTCTTTTCAAATACAACCGTTGATGTCCAACAGCCGAGTCATCTGTCCTCTTCCTTTCAACAGCACATTTGTAAAACACAATCATCCATCATCTCAAGAAGTTTTTTAAAAGTCAATGAAGTTTGCTGAGATTTTGGATTTGAAGGAAAACTCTCGCATTTGATATTTTCAGAAACCTTCTGGCAGGAAACGACCAAGCATGGATGAAGAAGCGAAGGGGCCATGCAAGTCGATCTGTGCACTGACGACACTGCCGCCGGACTTGAAACACATCAAACCGGAAGAGCGGAAGCAGTACCGACAAACGCAGATTCAGCAGTGGTTAGAGAACATGGTGTTGAGGGCGCCCCGGGAGTGCTTCGGCCACTACATCGGGCGGGTGTACACCATGACGTCGCGCGACCTGAGCTTCGACGCGTCCGGGAGGTCGTGCATGGGCGACGAGTTCCCGCACTTCCTGGACCGGTACGTGTGGCGCATTCTGCAGGGGGCGCGCCTGTGCATGATCAAGCACGGCGTGGTGATCGGCGCGGAGACCGAGAAGCAGTACCTGGCGTTGCTGAGGGAGGAGGTGGAGGAGCTTTTCAACGATGATCAGATCCTCCCTGACCCCCGCTTGAAAATGGAGCCCGGGGACACTTGGGTGCATGAGGGGGAGCATTGTGCTTCCAGCCGCGCTGCACGTGAGTGTGGGAAAGACGCCGAGCACACGTCCGGCTTCCATGAGGCCAAGTGTGACGGAGCCGCGGGCAAAAACTTCAAAAGCTTTTGACGGCGCTAGGAAACCCATTTCTGTGGGTTTCAGCTCTGTTTTCAGAGGAGCTCGTCTTTTCCACGTGTACTTTCTATGTGTATTAGTGTAGATTGCTTTGCGGTAAGTTTATGATAAGCATAACATTCAGTAGCATGCATTGTTTCTGCCCTTGGCTCTACAATAGATGGTGTGGAATATTCCACACCCAATAGTACTTCATCAGTAGCTAAGTGGATAGGTAGAGGCTCAAGGTGATCAGGAGAGTGCATGAAGGAAAGGCAATGCGCATGAAGGCTACTAAATGTTATGAGGGTGTCACACCTCTTCCGAGAAGTTTGATTCTCTGAAGATTGAGAACCTGGGGAGAGAATTGTGGAGTAATCTTGGCTATTTTCCATGACGAAGCCGTGACTCCCTTTAGGTCATGTGAAGAATGAGAATGGCTCAATCTTCTCCATGGCTTCTCAATCTTCACGGCTTCTCAATCTTCATGCCCATTCTTCACTTTCGGAGGAGAAGAATGAAACTTCTCAATCTTCACAAAATGGGTCTTCGATAATTCAAGGAGAAAGTGCCATGTACTCATTCTCTGAAGATTGAGAATGGGAAGAAAGAGGTGTGACACCCCCTAATGTGGAAGCTATGGGCATCTGGAAAGTGCACACGTAGAATTTTTTTAGGAGGTTTTATATTATCCAACTCCAGAGTCAAATTCAAACAAAAATTGAATATTTTTTGGAATTTTGTGGAAACTATCAGCAATTGTTTATGTTCAATTTTGTCTCAAGAATCTAACTTTTAAAAAGACCTAGTTATTGTATCATAATATTGACTTTTAATTTCTAGTTTGACACTAAGGTACTAATCAAACTTTCAACTATTAATAGTGGAATGAAATGTTTGATCCCTAATGGACTTGATGACCAAATTGTGGCCGCAACTGCCATTTCCCAATGGGATTTATTAGATATCTTTTTTAAGCAATAGGAAATTTCGTTTTCTTTTCAAGGACACCAAATTTGAGTCAATCTGAGCTTGGATGTATTTGGAAATGAAGAATTGTCTTGAAAACATTTATGTTAGTAGCCACAAAGAACCTTTTGCTATCTTCTACTGTAGTAGTCAATGGGAGCCATTTATTGTTTTTTATGGCCAATTGAGCTACTTTGGAAGCTTTTTCAATTTAGGCCTTGATTCAATTAGGGATTAATTTAATCTTGTTTTTGTTTTTGAGAGGATTCTAATATGAGTTCTAATGATGGTTATAGTACTCCAATATACCCAAAGTTGAAATCTACCCAAATAATTACATTTAATTGAAAGATATACTGGAGTACCAACGTACTCTGTGACTATAATTTCAATATTCAAAGATAAATATTGTGGGGAAGTTGTGAATTTTCAAAAAAATTCTTATTAGATGAGGAAAGTTGTAGAAACATTCAATAAATTAAAGCCTTCTACATCACCCATGCTGAAGAGTGCAATGCTGAAGAGTACAAAAGTCCTTTTATTTCTAAAAGACTCCTTTGATTCTTTGTTTTGTTCCATAAGAACATTGAAGAATCCTATATTTTGCTGCAGATGATATGTGGGTAGGCTTTTACTTTTAAGTTGTTGTACATTGTTGTATTTGCTAGATTCTAATTATTTATTGTTAATAACATTCATTCAATTTATAACCTATTGATGGCTTATTTATGGGAAAATGTCTCACGATAATGGATCATTCAACACCTTGATATTTTTTTTAAATCTTGATGAATGTATTCTCATTTGGATGAATGTATGGAACACTTGTACTATATATTTTGGCGTCACACGTTGCACGCATAGCATGTCTTGTATCATAACTTTTGAAGCAATAAGCTAATGGAGCTATAATTTAAGTTGAAGGTGGGTGTCACCCTTTTAATTACAGTTTATGGTTTTTTAGATTTTTGAAAAATCATTTAATATTTAAAATGAAATTTTTCTAATTTATCATACATGTTATCACATTCTTAGTTTTTATGGTTTTTAGACTTTATAGTACCCAAAGTTTAAAATCTAGAGGTCATTTTTTCAGGATATATTTTCTGTATAGTCATATATACATGGTGCTAGGACAAATTTAGAATAGTAAATATCTTGTTTTTTACAAAGGTGCTAACAAGGCACTCTTGTGCACACAATTGTGAACATTGGAAATCACTTATCTGCCTTTTCTTTTGTTCAAATCTCTTCTTCAAAAAGTTCTCACAAATGACCAATTTTTAGTTTTCTATATATATATATATATATATATATATATATATATATATATATATATATATATATATATATATATATAATGTTTATTCCTAAGATTTAATGATTTAAATGTCATTGTATCCATTTTCTTAAGATTTTGCACTTTCTTTAGTTCTCGTCCTTAAATTTGTTTTCTAGGCTTGATCTTTCTAGAGTATAATATTTTTGGGATCTAAACACTGGCCTTATATTTATTTATTTTTTAAAACTAGTTTTCTAATTTAAAAGTATCCCAAAATAATCACTTGTAGTACACCAAAATGCAACAAGTAATATATGTGTTTCTTCCAATCACCCATCTCCCTTGTGACCATTTTAGAGAAGAATCTTTTAAATTCACCTCCTATAATAATTCTATATCAAACCATATATTCAAAATTAGATAGAACTTCAAGACTACTTGTTTTCATCTATTTAATGTAGGTTTTGAATCTTCATCGATTGCTCTTTGTCCAATGGGCATGGAAAGTTCTCATGGATGGATCAAACATATACTTTACTCACGCCAACCTCGAAAGAAGACTGGAGTTCTTATCTATTTGTTTATCCTTAGGTTTTGAAATAACGCAGGCACTGTGCTTGTCATTGAAGGATTGAATTATGAATATTATTGTCATTAAGCCGTTAGATTCTAAATAGATGGATGCAAGATGATTGGTGTTGTAAAAAATTGCTTGAAGTAAGATGACAGACACTAGTCTATAAGTACTTAGACAACCATATTTGGTCAGCCTAAATCTTTGGAAATTAAAGACAATTGTCCAAACTTAATTTTTTTAATTTTTGAATGTGACAAAAAGGGAAACTCGATGAAATGAAAAAATATCTATTTTAAATCGCATTTTGATTGTTTTTATCCTTCAATGTCAATTTCAAATAATTGTTAAAATTTATAATAAAAAGCATACAAAATTTATTTTTTGAGGTTGGCATATATATGAAAGGTAGCACTTAGATGGCATTGTTGCAACTAGATTAAATATTTATGCCAATTTTTTTTAAATATATTATATATATTATATATAGTATACCCTAAACCGTATTGTATAAAAACCTTCTTTATCCACTTAGCATACACATGAAAGTTGGTATTTATATGTATGTATTTAAAATGTAAATACAAAATAAATCATTATCTTATGAATTTCAGGATGATTAGCCAAAAGTATATAATGAAAAATATCTAATTAAAATAATAAAGTTACTTCCTACTAACATGTTTTTAATGGCTTTTGAATACATCTCAAGACACGTTAATTAAACTGTAATAGCATTCATGTGAACAACTTTATTGCTTTTGAAACATTATGATATTAGCCCATCATTATGAATTTCAAATTGAAAGTATCAAAAATTAAAATTAAATTTTTTCTGATGTCCAAATTTGTGTAATTTGGAAAATATTTGATTCTTTGAAAAAATTGACTACACATGGATCTTTTGATTACCATTTTTTACAACTATTCCTTAAAGTTGAAGCTTAATTTTTTCTAAAAAGCCACATCTAATAATACATGTAAGTTACATCTAAAAGTCCTAAGCATTTAGGGACGATATACATATTTTTTTAAATGTAGCTTATGATACTGATTCACAAAATTTATGAATTCTCGTATTCTTTGATCTATCCATTTAAAAACACAAACAAGAACTATATATTAGAAGGGTGATAGGAATTTTTGATGCATGGAATTATGGGTGATAAGACGTTTACTATTATCCCGAAAATAAGTGGTATTTTGCATTATGTATTTTTTGAATGACATACACATGTAAGATTTTTAAAATTTGTGCATGTCCACAAACTCTCATTTAATGTAGCTATTTATGGAGTACAAGATTATGCATACTCAAAATTTTAGTACAAATATAGTATGTGCATCTATACACTACTAGGAAAACTTGTGTTCTGGGTGATAGGATTTTGACAAATTTCTGTCAATATTTAAGTCATTTTGACCACTTGATTCGGCTACCGTTTTGACAGAAGTCTGTTCAAATTTTCTCCATCCAGATTGACTGACACCACGTTGGCTCTACGTAGATGACACGCACAAATTACAAGTGGGTCTCGCTAATTTATGTAAACCCTATTTTAAAAAAATTACCCTCAAGTAAATTATTTTTTGCCAATCTTTTAGTTGTAGCTAATTATTTACTCTTGGCATTTTAAAAAAATTAATAAAAATTTAAGCTTTTTTACAAGATTTAAAGTAATAAAGTAAGATTTTAGTACAAATATAGTATGTGCATCTATACACTACTAGGAAAACCTGTGTTCTGGGTGATAGGATTTTGACAAATTTCTGTCAATATTTAAGTCATTTTGACCACCTGATTCGGCTACCGTTTTGACAAAAGTGTGTTCAAATTTTCTCCATCCAGATTGACTGACAGAAGCCACCACGTTGGCTCTACGTAGATGACACGCACAAATTACAAGTGGGTCTCGCTAATTTATGTAAACCCTATTTTAAAAAAATTACCCTCAAGTAAATTATTTTTTGCCAATCTTTTAGTTGTAGCTAATTATTTACTCTTGGCATTTTAAAAAAATTAATAAAAATTTAAGCTTTTTTACAAGATTTAAAGTAATAAAGTAAGATTTTAGTACAAATATAGTATGTGCATCTATACACTACTAGGAAAACCTGTGTTCTGGGTGATAGGATTTTGACAAATTTCTGTCAATATTTAAGTCATTTTGACCACCTGATTCGGCTACCGTTTTGACAAAAGTGTGTTCAAATTTTCTCCATCCAGATTGACTGACAGAAGCCACCACGTTGGCTCTACGTAGATGACACGCACAAATTACAAGTGGGTCTCGCTAATTTATGTAAACCCTATTTTAAAAAAATTACCCTCAAGTAAATTATTTTTTGCCAATCTTTTAGTTGTAGCTAATTATTTACTCTTGGCATTTTAAAAAAATTAATAAAAATTTAAACTTTTTTACAAGATTTAAAGTAAAATTTGACCATATCCAAGAGTCCAAGTGGAATGTCAAATATGGATGAACGTGAATCACACTTCATGAATTTGAGTTGTAGAGGAGTTGAAGCCTTGTGCTTTATACAAATTCAATGCACTAGTGCTAACAATGAATATGGGATATGTAGAACTCACCTTGTTCTCTCTTATCCACTGGTTAAACTCTTTTACAAAAATGTGCAAATCTTAAGCATAAAAACTTCAAATCACATAATTCTTGTCGGATGTAAAAAGTCACTTGAATGTGCAAGTATTATTAGTTGAACAATACTCAAAATAAATTAGTCTACTATGCACAATTGAGCCTCAAAAGTCTGATGACAACACATTTTCTTATCAAACAATAGAATTCAATCAATTCAAACAATACCAAGCTTTTGGGAGCTCAAGACATGATTTGGAAGGCATGCGCAATCACAAATGATAGAAAATTGTCAATTTTCAATCAATTTGGTCTTGGTTCCCTTGTGGTGATAGAAAACAAACTTGTGAATACAAAAAATATTATATATGTATGCAATAAGTGTCAAGTATATATGGGGATGTAGAAAATGGGTATATCCAACTTGGGTACGTAGTTCATGAAAATACCATACTTTAACTCTAAGATGCTACTATGATACTCTTGAAACATGGATAGACGAACTATCTCCAATAATTCTTTATTCACGGTGGTTTTTGGACTAGCATTATGATTGCTTTATTATAGAGCTAGAAATGATGTCACTTCTACAAATAGTGAAGTCCTAACTATAAAGGCAATATTTTTGAAAGATTTTACACAAATAGAAGTAACAATCTATTGCCAAGATTTACAGGGTGGCAGAGTGCAAATATTTGCCCTACCTTTTTTGCTTACTTTTTCAACGAGATTTTGAACAAGAATGTGGCCCTTGTCACTTTAAAGGGTGGTGGCAAAACCCCTTGATTTTGAGGTAGCGAGAAAAAGACAACTATTTTGATGAAAGTCTCGCAATTTTGAGAGTGGATTGAAAGAAACAATATACATGAACCGTGTAGGCTCTCACTTCAAATCTCATTGTCAGACATCCATTTTAAAAATTCAAAATAAGGCTTTAGTTGTAGAAGGCTAACTGAAAGCATGAATTGCAGGAGGCAACACGTAGGAACTGTGTATGCTCACCTCAAAAACTCACACTTTGGCATCTATGTTTAAAAATACAAAGTGAGGCTTCATCTATAGAATGACTAACCAAAAGTGTGGATTGCAAGAGGCAACATGTAAGAACTATGTAGGTTCACTTCAAAAGCTTGCACTTGGACACGTATGTTTAAAAATAAAAGTGAGCTTCAGTTGTAGAAATACTAATTGAAAGCGTAGATTGTAGGTGACAACATGTAGGAACTGTGTACTAGGCTCTCACCTCAAAAGCGCACACTCTGAGACCGATGTTTAAAAATACAAAGTGAGGCTTTAGTTGCAGAAGGGCTAACTAAAAGTGTGAGTGGATTGCGGGAGGCAACATGTCGGTGTTGGAATTAAGTTACCCATGCAAATGGTAATTAAGTTATTTATGAGGGAACTGATAGATGAAGCATTTTTGACTAAGTTACTCATATGGTAATTAAGTTACTTATGAGAGAACTAATAGACCAAACGCCTATGACTCCAAGGTAGTTAGAACACCAATATAGTAGTCTAGTTCGTCTGTACATATTCTAAGTATGTAGCACAAACATTACTAGAACTATAAGTGTGACTTTGTGGGTGAAGGAGATTACATTGTCTAATTGATAAGATTTCACTTCTATGATTGGGTGGCGAGTCACTCAGTATACATCATTTACCTTTTATGTACATTATCTTTCTTAAATTAACACTAGGAGCCGTGTAGGCTCACTTGAAAAGCTTGCACTTTGACACCTTCTGTTTAAAAATACAAAGTGAGGCTTCAACTAAAGAAGAACTAATTGAAAGCGCAAATGAAATTAACATTAAACCAGGGGTTGTCATAGTTCGCAACTTCTGTTCTAAAAGAAGAGATGATTTGAAAATGAGACTCAATACAAAGTGAGGTTTCAACTAAAGAAGGGCTAACTAAAAGCACATATTAAAATAACATTAGATAAGGGGTCGTTAGAGTTCGCAATTTTTGTCATGAAAGAAGAGGCAATTTGGAAACGAGACTAAATAATCTCATAGCTGGGGCTACTACTTTTGCACGCTATTAGTATTTACACAAACCAAGTGGCGGCCGTTGCTGGGTTTTTTACTGTACTTGTTTTGTTTGCTTGTCTGCACTGGCAAACGGCAACTGAAAGAAAGCGTGGCCACCCACGTGGCGGCCCGGCATCACAGCCCAACCAAGCAGTCCAGCTGTGGAAGGGGAAAGGGCGGGCAGCCACGGCACAAACGGCTCTGCACCCTAGACTGAAACCCCCGGGCACAACCCCCCCAAAATTCTCCCTGCCCGCTGCCCGAACCTCTGCCCGACCCGCTGCCCGCTGCCCTCCCACCTTCCACGTACCTCAATAAGAGAGCATCTACTCCTAATATCACATGAGCCCCTCTACTGAAAGATTCTCATATTCTTATATTCCTTCAGTTCTCATACTATTCTTCACTCCTACAAAAGTGGAACTGTATGTTCATTTCCAGCTTTAAAAAGCTACCCTTGCACCGAAATTCATTCTTTCCTACATTCTCCTGATCAAGGGCGTGCATGTAGGAGTAGTTTTTTGGGATCTGAGATCAGCTTTTCAAAAGCTCTGTGTTCGGTACTTGTTTGTACTGCGATGAAGAATCATCCGTGAAGAATTTGCAGCTAGTTTCTGTGAGTAAAACTCACAAGCTTTGGTGCTTGAATTTGTGGAAAGGGTTCTAAGCGACAGAGTGATCCGCTTCTCTAGTCATGGCAGCGTTTGTGGTGGCTGCGGTGGCGGCCATAGGCAATTTGTTGCAAGGATGGGACGGTGGTGCTATTGCAGGTGTGTAGAATCTCCAATTACTCCTTTCATTTTTTCTTTTTTTAATGAAAGATGGTTCTGGTTTAGATTGGATCGGGTTAAGAGTCTTGAATTCAATTCGCATTCTTTATAACCGTCAAGAGTTACGATTTGTTTTGGTATCGACGTTGTTTCTTTTCTTTGCCTCCCTCTACACGGAATTTGTCTCTTTAGCATTAGGTTTTGATGTGGCGAGGTCGCAGTTTGCATGCAGGGTAGGTTTTCCCTCTTTCTTGCTAATTCGTTTCCGAATAGGTCAGTTGAATGGATCCATCATCCGTGCAATAATTCGCAGTAGGAATGTACTGATGTGTACTTAGTTGACGTGCTCTGTCGTCTGTGACGTTTCCTGATGCTACAATTACTGTGGATCACGCATTGCCTTTAGAATTCTCATAGTGTCTTAGAAGATGTCTTCAGCTTTTGGAGATACTGAATTCCTCCCTCACAGGAACTGCAAGGAAACGGTATAGTTGCCAATCGCACTAAGAAATGCCGTTAACCCCTAAGCGTCCAGTTTGTACTTTCTGTAGTGTAGGAAAATTGGACCCCCTGCTGCAAATCATCTGATTGTGTGAAAATGACTTCAAGTTTGACACGATCGACACTGTTGATCTTGTAGTACAGAACAAGAGCTTTAAATTGATGTATCGCAATCAGAAATTCGACGTAAAATGAGAAAATGCCGCCGTTGCAAAGTTCTGTGATGCAGATGGCCATATTGGCCGTTTTAGACGCTTAGGGTTTAAGTTGTATGTCGGTTACCTGAAATTTTTCTCTGCGTGAGCAGAAATAGTTTCCCTGCTTTAGACACGTTTGAGTTTAGGGTTTGTTGATTGCCTTTTTTCTTTCGGAATGATGTGATATGTAATTATACTGTGAAGTGTTCATGTTTGAGCTCTAATGAACTTGTAGGCCCTCATGTTCTTTAAAAATCATTTTTGAGTAGGTTATATGGGAACTTTCTTGTGTCTGATAAATTCATTTATTTTTTGACCGACACATGTAATGTTCTTCACTGATTCAAGTGATATTAAATGTTCCCCCATGTAAATTTTATTTTGACACAATATGATCAATTGAACTCAATCATGAGTTCTTGCTCCTTTAGGGGTTGTCAGAGTTTGCTGCTAGACCTTTCCACAATCGCTTCTGTATTTTCTGATTAATTAAATGTCAAAGCCTTGTATGTACACATAAAATATGTCTTGTGGAAATTGAGAATATGTTGCACATGATTTTGAGCTTGGTGGAGTACCGGTACTGACTAGTGAGGATGCAAATTACTGGCACTCAACACTGGCAGGTGTTGCGGTAGATGCTTCAACTTATTAACCAATTTAAAACAGTGGTCTTTTAGAGGTTAATCCACCTGTGAGTAAAGTTAAGTAGCTACTGATGGACCATGTATGATAATAAGGGAATATGCTTGATATTCTCCTCAAGGGCAAGGCATATGCTACTGAATGTTACGATAACATTGGTTTTCCATTGATGGTTTTTTTGTGTTTTTGTTTTCTCAGGAGCACTGCTCTACTTAAAACCCGAGTTTCATCTAGAGGAAGCACCAGCACTGGAAGGCGAGGTGGTGGCCTCAACATTAGTGGGCGCAGTAGCAGCAGTCTGCATAGCAGGGCCAACTGCAGATTGGCTGGGTCGCAAATTCATGCTCTGCGTCTCGGGTGTACTCTTCGCAATTGCAGCTCTAGTGATGCTCTACTCACCCTCTGTCTACGTTCTCATCGTGGGTCGCCTGCTCGTGGGCTGTGCCATCGGCTTGGCAGCCACCATTGCTCCAATTTTGATTTCTGAATCAGCTCCTTCTGAGATTCGGGGCCAGCTCGCTACGTTCCCGCAGTTCTTGGGCTCAGGAGGCCTGTTTCTGGCGTACGTGATGGACTTGGTGTTGTCACTGCAACCCACTGTCAACTGGCGGTTCATGCTTGGGTTTCTGTTCATTCCGGCGTTCGTCTATGTTGTTCTGGCAATCTCTGTGCTGCCGGAGTCTCCGAGGTGGCTTGTCAGCAAGGGAAGAATGCATGATGCCAAGAAAGTGTTGCAGAGAATACGAGGCCAAGACGACGTCGATGGTACGTAATAAACTTCCATGTCATTATGTGGTCATTTAGACCGAAAGCTCTATATTGCCGTTTTGGCTTTGAAAAGTGCCAACTTCTTTGTCATTTTGTGGTCGCATCTTGCATAGGTTCGTGCGAATTCAACACGATTTATGTTATTTCATAGGTTCGTGTTATATTCTCATGTATTACCACACGTTTGATGCACAAAAACAGTGTCGTTACAGTGTTTACTAAAAACGTATGGTTTATGAATATGATATCCAAAATGCACGACAACCACATTGATAACGTTACAGAAATGGTACGTTATTGACAGGTATTGTTTTTTGCACTGATTTAGTAACATGTGCAAATATGGCACGAAAACAATGCGATAACTAGTGTTTTGTCGTGGCAAAGCCACACTTGAGATGAGTGGCCGAAAGCTCTATTTTGCAGTTTTGGCTTTGAAGAGTGGTAACTTCCATGGCCATTGAGACCGAAAGCTCTATATTGCAGTTTTGGCTTTGAAGAGTGGTGGTGTGGCTTATACTTTTGTGTAGTTAGAAACAGATTCTTGAATACGAGGGAAATGCACTCCAATCTCAAGTTAGGGTTCTATGGTGACCTCGGTGAATTTGGGTTGAATTCTTACTGACCTGTTTCACCAAGATATGTTTTTTATATGCTAGAACTTGCATAATATTCTTGGGCTTGCACCGTTTCCACTGTAGCCCCAATGACGAATAGATCACTAAAATAACATGAGAATTAGTCATTTCAACATTCATGTGGCCTCAAGATTGTGCAACTTTAGAACCACGTGGCAGATTCAGCCACTTTAGAACCATCTGGTGTGGATTCAAAAACCAAACCATCATGACTCATGAGTCCAGGAAGTTTGTTAATTTCAAATGTTGAAGTGGAAGTGGGTCAAGAAATTATATCACTTTGGATATAACAGATGCGCCCAAGGTGTGAGCCTGAGCTGATTTCAAGTAAAATTGGCTTGGTGCGTTGTGGTGTCATCAGCCGCTTTTAATTTCCTCGGTCGGTGTGTGTGTGTGTGTGTGCGCAGGGGAAATGGCTTTACTAGTGGAGGGTCTAGGGGTGGGAGGTGAGACTCACATTGAGGAATGGCTATTAAAACCATCGGAGAAGCCGGCAAAAGAAGACGACGAGGAATCCGTCATAGAAGAAGGCCAGATCAAGCTCTTTGGGCCCGATGACACCACCTGGATTGCCACTCCCATAGTGGACGAATACGGCCACTCGTTGACAAACGTGCTGTCTCGGAGCGCCATGACAGACAGCCGCGTTTCGCAGTTTCTGGATCCGGTGGTGACCATGATGGGAAGTGTGCAGAACAGTTACATGGACATGGGGCTCATGTCACACGATGTGGCGTTCGACGATGAGAGACAGTGGGATGAAGAAGCGCAGACTCCTCGCCACGGCCACCAGGGCTCCGACGGAGACAATCTCGAGACCTCTTTGCTGTCTGGAAACAAGTATGGCTCCGGGATGAGCCTCCCGCCCATGTCCAGAAACAACTCTGCCAGAAACCGGAGCCCTTTATCACGGCAGCAGTCCAGGTCAGTGATTCCCATCACATTTTGCTGATTGCATGATGAATAATGTCCACTATTGCTAGAGCTTGTAATGTACAGTACCCTCCACTAATGATACATAGTTTTGGTTTTTTAAAGATTTGTCATGAAAGCTTGATAAAATTAGAATATTTGATCCAAAATTTGACATGTTGTATGCATAACACATACAATTGAGTTTTGATAAAAATTAACTTTTTTTGACCTATTTTTATACGAAAATCAAAACTCCAGTTTTTACCCTCAATTATGGATACAAATTTTGAGTAACAATGGAAAGAATGGTTTAATGGAAAGAATGCAAATCCTTTCTAGAATCATGTGAAAAAAAGAATCATGAGTTTTTGAGGTCTTATTGACTAAGACATCAATGTATGAAGTTATCAATCCAAAACTACTCAATTTGTAAGTGTATTTTTAAATTTTTAGCATTTCATCCTAAAATGTCCTAAAGTTTGTCATTTCTTGATAGTAGACTCAAATACCTACCCAATGCACGTAGCGGTTTTGGATTTTGATAATCTTTGTGCCTGAGATCCCATTTTGAAAATCATGGCTTGACTTTATGTGTGAAAATTATGTATCATTTGAGGGGCTACTGTACAGAATTCATAAGGTTCTGAGAACGATTGAAGTAGGCTTTGAAATTGAGGTGGCTGTAGTAAACAGTGGCTTGTCGTTAACGCTTTTGGCTTTGTAGTTCAACAAGCCATTGCAGAAGAGAGTTTTGTGGTAAAATGATTTGCTGAAATTGCTTCATTTAGAGGATGTGAAGAAGTCAGCTTCGCTCGCTAGCAACCAGTAGATATCCTACGTTCTCTATTGTTAATGGGTTTTTGAACATTGATATGCTTTAGTTAGTTTAACTTGTAATAGAAAATTATACACCCTCCGTTTCAAAATAAGAGTCCACTTTTTTGGCATTTTTCAACTTAACGTTATTTTGCCAAAAGAATCGTCTCAATACTCAAAAAATGGTCATATCTTTAATAGTAGTATGTAGTTTTTGTGTCACTCTCATTATCCGCCCCATTTGAAGTGGACAGTGCCCACGTATGAACTTTGAAGTATAAACATAGGACTAAAACTAGGGAAAACAAAATGCCAAAAAAGTGGATTCTTATTATGAAACGGAGGGAGTATGAAACATAGGCTCAAAATGGCAATTTGGGAAAGTGAACGCCGGGGCTTACTTGTAAACAAAGCTCGAGTGTTTATGGGTTCAGGTCTCGAAGCAGACAGGCTCACTCGAGGTCGGGATCAAAAGGCTTTGGATTTTCAGGGCGAGGACAGTCGAGGTCATACTCCAAGGCTCCAGATGGAACGACCATGCCTGGTGAATTCGCTGGAAGTGTTGGTGTGGGAGGTGGCTGGCAGCTTGCCTGGCGCTGGGATGAAGGCGGCAAAGATGGCGAAGAGGGTGGCTTGAAACGTGTGTTTTTGAAAAACGACGGTGGTGAGATGTCCCAGTATCAGTCTACCATGTCCCTGCCTGGAATCGACCCACAAAATGCTGATGAGTCTTTTCAGGTAGAAAAACAAAACCATAATCATCTCCCTCGTGGCTGAACCCTGGTGTGCTTGATTTCCTCTAACCCTTGAAGGACCAAGGATTCATGGTTTTAAAATGTCAAGTTCAATTGATCATATAGTGGAAAATATAATTTAGATGAGACCAAATATTATATAACCAGAATCAGTGGAGAACATTGCTCGAAAAATAAATAAATTTCAACAAAAAAGAAGTCCACATATGACTACTCAAAAAAACTGCTGAAAAAACATGAGGCCCAATTTGGGCTTCTTGGTCCTTTAGGGGCTAAGGGAGGATGAGCTATTTCACTTACAGGCTCTGTGCAAGTGAGTTCTGATTTTTTGGTCATATGTAGAGAAATTGAGGCTGGGCTGCAGTGAAGTGTATGCAAAAGTTCTAAGAGTTCAAAGTTCAATTGATAGATTTTCTAAATCCGTGTCGTAGTTTTGATGTGCTAGAGTTTTACATTATGCAATGAGTATCTATTTATTTCGTAAGAGCACGCTTGATTTTAGCTCATTCTATCTTAGTGCTCTGCCGAGCATTAGTGTTAGTATGATCTCATGAACATGTACGGAAAAGAAGAGTTGTTTTTCCGAGCTTGCTCACGAGGCCTTTTTTGATATTCCTGTGTCTGTGCAGGCTTCTGTTATTGTTGCGCAATCGACACCCTTTTCAAAGGAGCTCTTGGAAGAGCATCCAGTGGGGCCTGCTATGATGCACCCTGCTGAAACAGCAACCCGGGTCCCTCCCATGGGTACTTTACGGGATCCTGGTGTGAAACGTGCACTTTTCGTAGGAGTGTGCTTGCAAATCTTACAGCAGGTGAGTTTTTATCACCAAAAAAAATTGATGTTATAAACTTATATTGTGTACATCAGAAAGAATTGCAGTTGGATTTAGGATACTGGCAGTGGTAGAAACGTGCCAAGAAGCTGTTGCTGTTGAGCATATTAACCCCAAACCAACAATAGAAAGTCAAATTTAGAATCTAATACTTCTCGGTCCCAAAAAAAGCTTCCTGTTGAAGGAAAATCATAATTCATGGCAAAGGGAAGTATAACAAGGTGGTGTCATTTCATAATTTGGTGTAGTTCATAATTGGAAGGAAAAGGGTTGTTTCAGATTTCCTTGCAGTTTGAGCAAACCGTAAGCTTTAAGCTGGGACAAAATGAATAGTGGTTTAGGAAGCTTTTTTTGGGACAGAGGGAGTAGTCAATTATAGTAACGTCAAAAACATATAATGCTATCATTCGAAAATGTAGGACATGATTTCTTCTCTCGTGATACACCCATAACTCTTTTATATCACCCCTTTGGTAATCAATGTGCATGAGTTTAGAACTTGACATGTGGAAAGTCTTCAATCACGTGTACACAATAGAAAATATTCTCTGCAGAAGGGAATGTGATATTGGAGAGCGTGATAATAATGAGTTCAGAGTGTACATTATGTGGTTTCATTCTGTACTTGAGGCACGAGAGTGGTGTTGTCTTTGGGGTATTGAAATGACATGAAATGAATTATTAATGTCCACTGAGAGGACCACAGCCTAAGGGACTAGCAGATGCCGAGATGAGCACCCTGTGATCGGTGCTCAATGGCATGCTTTAAAAATATATTGATTAGCTTGTGACAATTACATGTGAAAATGTTCTTAAGGTTTTCCATTCTGTTAGGTGTGAAAAGATCAAGATAAATTTCGTTCTAATGCTATCGTAGTAGGGGCAATGAAAGATGAAATGGAATTCGGTTTCGACAGCACCGGGTGTGCACATTGAAATTGAGCCTGTGTACGTTGTTTGCAGTTTTCTGGCATCAATGCTGTATTGTATTTTACCCCCCAGATTCTCATGCAATCTGGGGCGGGAGACATCTTGGGTAAAATCGGTCTGGATGCGGAGTCGTCCTCAATTTTCGCCAGTGGAGTCACCTGCTTTCTCATGCTGCCTTGTATTTTCCTCGCCATGAAACTCATGGACGTGTCTGGCCGCCGGTAAACCTTCACCCTTAACCCCGAGAAGCCCGAATTGAGCTTCCTGCTTTGTTTTTTTTAGCATTTTTGAGTAGCTCCCATGTGGACTTTCTTTTGTTCAAAGTTCTTTCTTTTCTGATCAACACACGCAAAGTTCTTCACTGATTCCGCTGTTATAAAATTTGATTCCATCTGAATTATAGTTTTCACAATATGAATGATTGAGTTCGTCATTTTAAAACCATGAATCCTTGGTCCTTGAGGGGTTAGTAATCTTGTTTTTCATGCAAAGCCCCTCCCTGCCTTGAATATCTTTGTGTATGATACTGACACAGTGATTGTGTGTGTGTGTGTGCAGGGGATTGCTTTTGACAACAATACCAGCCCTCACGGCGTCCTTGTTCGCGCTGGTGTTGGTGAATCTGTTCAAGGCAACTGGACTCATTCCGGCCTTGATCTCCTTCATCTGCGTGACGGTGTTCATTTGTGCATTTGTGGCGGGCTTTGGGCCCATCCCCAACATCCTGTGCTCCGAGATTTTCCCGACGCGCGTTCGCGGTACGTGCATCGGTTTCTGCGCGGGTGCCATGTGGTCCAGCAATGTGATCATGACGTACTCGTTTCCCATCCTGAACCTCCATTTTGGCCTGCAAGGAGTCTTCGGGTTCTTCGCAGTGGTGACTTTTGTAGCTTGGATTTTTGTCTTCATCTATGTGCCCGAGACAAAAGGTCAACCCCTGGAGGTCATTTGCGAGATTTTCTCCATGGCTGCAAGGAAGGAGCACGAGACAATCCCTGACGACGACTACTAAGAGAGATTGTTTCCATGGACCATTAGATTGATTCTTTTATCAGTTTGGCTGGTTTTTTGCCACATGGAAAGCATCGAATACTATTGAAACAACACCCACATCTTTTACAAGGCATGTAGTGACTTCTTCTGTTTCTTCATTTGATGAGGACAAGGCTTGAATGTCGACACAGTGGGGCTTGTGCACATTGCTGGGCCCTTTGCCGAGGAATATGTAGCTGTGAGTAGAAGTGCAGAGAAGTAACTTCCTGGGAATTTTACTGCTCCATCATCAGTATTTTCTTGCTGTGGGAATCCGGTTACATAGTTTTATGTTCGGCTCTTGTATTATTTACTGAAGTTTTGGAGTAAACATTCTGTCTCGGACACTCCTTTCATAAATTAGCCACAAAGTACTGGTTAATAAGTGGCTCCTGATTGAAAGTACTGGTTGTAAATAAGTTCTGTTTCAACTTTTGTTTTGAATTCCGGTGTAGTGAGTATGGAATCTTATTCTGCACTGACGAACAAAGAACTATCTTGACAGTGAGTGAGATGTTTGAATTTCTTTCATGACATTCTTTAGCAGTGTAGGAGGGATCTCTTAACCCCTATGCGTCCCTTGCCACTCCACCGTATATTTTCTCATATAATTGATTTCATCTTGTGTACTGAAATACACTGAAATACTTTGATACTCAAGTACAAGGGTGTATTTAAATATGTTGGTGTAATGAAGTATGGCAGCTTGTATGCAAAAGTACATGGATGCAGTGAAACTTCATGTCATTTAGGAATTAATCCCCTAGTACCCAGGGTGATTATGGAGAAACCAGATTTTTTTGGTGATTTTTTTCTTATCCCCTAAACGTCCAACTGTCGAGAATGTGGACGATGGACAGAATCAAACTCAGATTTCTCATCCGTCATTGACTTTTTGCAGTGTGGATTCTTTACTATATATTTTATGGAAAGTTAGCTTCATGCATGTGTTATCCGATTAGAAAGGGGATGATTTGTGAAATTTCTAGGCCTCGTTTCATGTTGTAGTGATTCACCCAAAATTTTGAAGATTTCAGTGCAAAAGTGCTCTTAAAAAAGTCAACTCTTAAAATTAAGCAACCAAAAAATCTCCAAAATTCACTACAGTTAGAGTATTACATTTTAACCAGTCACAACAAGTTTCATGTACAAATTGCCAATATCTTATTTGTAATCAAATTACAAAAGAATTTTCAATTTCAAGTTTCAAATTTTATACAAAAATATTGGTCATAGCAATTGCAGATCTAACCGTATGGATAGAATCTAAAATTGATAATGTACAACTTTTATTCATACATTAAGTTTAGAATATCCCTATGCGTTGCATTTTATGATGCATCTTTCCAAAATTGCCGAATTTGGAGAGGGGTGAGGACGTTAGGGGTTAACCTTGCGTCTGTATAATGGACGACGAAGAGATTGCAACCTTTCTCTTGACTACATCCTATACAATTCTTCATCCATTCAAATTTCTCTTGATTCTTGTGCTAAGGTAGAGGGCTCCAAAACCAACAGGGTTCTAATTCCAAGAGAACCTAGGCACAATAATCATCCTAGAACCTAAATCTAGGTAGACTATAGAAAGCTTATAATTTTGGTCAACATCCAATAAGAGCTCTATGATGTGCCTAGATTTGTGTTCTAAAATAAATGCATGGTCTAGATTCTCTTGGAATTAGAACCGTGTTGGTTTTGGAGCCCTCTACCTTAGTTGACTATCATTTGTATAGTATGGATCTTCATTATAAGATATTGTGATTTCTTTTAAATAACAAAATAGGTTTATGTCAAGTTTCATTCTTAGTTCAAAAAGTGAGAGTGTGAGACCTTAAACATTATTTTCCAAAATAAGTAGAATGAAATAATGAGAACCATACCATCTCGTGGTGCATGTTCTTTTAAATTCATTACAACAGTTTTTATTTATTTTTGTTAATTAGGGATTTTTAATTGAATTCCTAAAGAAAAGCTTGAAAATTTTATTACAATTTATTATTAAAAAAAAATCATAAATCTAACGTACATATGTGATCTTCACATTGGCATTTACAACTTAGCTTTGTACATCAACTCCATTTTTGTTATTCATCATACATTTTATAACGCGTCTTCGAAATCAGTGTTGAGTTGGGACATTAAAGGGTTAACACTCTTTTTGTTCAAATTATACATAGCACTAATAGTATTTTGTTGGTTCAACCTTGGTAAGATTAGACTGTTGGATTGGAAGATTATAGTATGTCTTGAACCATATATTGCACTCAAAAATGAGATTTTGGAGGGTGCGTGACTTCAAAGTTAAATAGAATATGGGTTAAATTTTCAAAAATGAAAGTGAAGAGGTTCAACGACCTATGTCAACACCTCTTCGTTGCAATATATCATGTCAAGAACGGACTCACACATAATTATTGTGAATTTTATAATTGATAGTGATTTATCCATATACAATTTAAGACAAAAAATTATACATTAAAATATAAAAGAGGTTGGTACATTGATCAAGATCGGAATACACACTAATGGAACATGAACAAGAGAACATCCAAAAAAATAAAACAAGATAACAAACTTCCATATACAAAAAATACACAAGAAGTAGATGTGTTGTATTCATAAGTATATATTGTATTTTCATGTTTAGTTCATAGGTATTTTGATAGTTGTACAACTCCAAATTAAATTTTTATTTTTCTAGAAGATGTATATTATAAATCTCCAACTCTAAACCTCACAATTCAAAATCCAATTGTTCATGGATTTTCCGTTATTTGCATTTTCGACACATCAGTGACCACAATGTGGTCCCTTGGGCATTAAAGGGTCAAGTTTCTTAAAAATCAATGGACTGATATTTACACCGCCCCTAGATGACAGTAGTAAACACCTATTATGATTAAATGCATATCTAACAGTGGAAGATACTTTCCTTGCATGTATTTAGGAAGCGAGCCTTTTTGAAGTTTTAACAAATGTTATGTTTAGTGATGTGGAATAGAGAAAGTAACTTTTTAGGAGATATTTATTCTAACTAGTGAATGTAGTTTAGCACAACGAAAAAATTAAGAATTTTGGAAGGGAGTGCGACACGCTATGGGCCTCAAAGTGCAGATGATGCCAAGTCCTTGGGAATCCAATCCATATTTAGGCTACAGTAACCTCAAATTTGAATGCAAGTGGTCACTTACTCAATTGTCTGTGAGGTAAAAAAATCAGGATTTTTTTGGTTTTCAACTCAATTGGTGAGTGAAAAATGATTGAACATGATAATGTGGCGAATACAAGAGCACAAAGGTAGTATGAATGGTGAACATATAATCAAACTTGATGCATAAAAGGCTAATTCCTAACAATTTCTAAGAGAGAAAAAAAACATTTACAAAAATTTCTAAGGGGAGTTGAACCCCGGCCAAAAAGGCGGCTTGCCCAATACAATAAGCAATCCCACTCACCCCCAACCCAGTTAGTAAAGACTTAAAAAAACCCATTACTCAAAACTTGCCGTCACGATAGAAACAAGACGCCTTACAAGTCAGCCCCCTTCTTGTTTGTTCATTATGCCATGAGGTGATTGCTTTGTTGAAAAAGAAGGTTTGCATTGTGAAAAATTGTTGTGAGAACAATTTGATACTGTTGGAATTAAGTTACTCGTGTGGTAATTAAGTTACTCATGAGGGAATTGATAGACCAAGGGTCTATGCCTAAGTTACTCATATGGTAATTAAGTTACTTATGAGGTAACTGATAGACCAAGAGTCTATGACTCCTAAGTAGTTAGAACACCAAAGTAATAGTCTAGTTAGTCTGTACATATTCTAAGTATGTAGGTAGACAATACTAGGACTATGAGTGTGGCTTAGTGGGTGAAGGAGATAACATTGTCTATTAGACAAGGTCTCACTTCTATGGTTGGGTGGCAAGTCACATAATAAACATTGTTTATCTTTTGTGCACATTATCTTTCTTAATTTAACAGATACAAGTGTCCAAGTGCCCACCAGGTTTTTTTTTTGGAGTGTAGCAGTGCTCTATGCATGCAATGGAGAGTGGTCCCTCCAAATTTAAACCATTATGACTGTGCCACAACATTGGAGTTTAGCACCATGGTACCAGAATAAAAAACCTTGGTGCCCACCAAGGCAGTTACGTAGTTTAGATTTCATAAAACTAAGTGTTGAAAATGTCCGTTCATTTTCCACACTACCAAACACGACTGTTATGGCAATTTCACCTACTTTGATGAATTCCAAAAGGCGGTGCAACATAATGCATTTTGCCCAATCCGAATCCAAAGCTTGGTGACCAGATTTTCATCCTTTGGCTCTTCCATGGCCATCTTTGAATGAGACTTCATAGTGAGCTTGAACAAGGAAGTTTGCAAGCTAAACAAATGTGCGTCAATGAGTAGGTCCACTTGCTTGCAATCCGGCTCATCCTTGGTGCCAAAGTTCACCTTGCAGTACAACACTACTAGAGAAACACTGTCCAAAACAACAGTTTTTCAACAGAAAATAGTTGATTGTCCCTGTCGTTTCGGACGCGTTGTCCGGGTTACGAGTCAACAAAAATCTGTTGAAAAACTTTGTCAATTTGGACAATGCAGATTAAAAAAATAAAAATCCTCGACTTAAGAAAATCACTAATTTACCATATCAAGTCAAACTGCCACATTGACGAAAGTCAAACAGCCACATGAACGAAAGTCAAACTGCCACGTCAACGAAAGTCAAACTGCCACATCTAAGTCAACCCGCTACGTCAATGTCAAACTTGCAATGAAAAATATGCCTTTAAGGGGAACAAATCCTCACAATTGGGCTACAACTAGTATTGAGGAAATACTATGCCCAACGCCATTCATCAACTCAACCTCGAGAAACTGCAATCCAATTCCAACCTCAACATCCTTGCGGCGCTCCGACACTGCCCTTTCACACTGCTGCCATGTCCGGCATGGAGACTAGCAATTTCTTGCCACTCAACGGACAAATGGAATGGGTTGGGTATGTGTGCCCTCTAATCCTAAATGCAAGTGATATTAAGATCGGTCACCCACTCTTGTGTGATGGCATATGCCATCACACAGTCATAGACAATGTCATGAAACATTTCAAATGTTGTTTTTGTCAAGCAGTGTCCTTGTTGTTGTACATCATGTACAACTTGGCTTAACAAATTTTAACCACCGCTACATAGTCACTCATGAACACGTGGTTAGATTGGACAAATTTTATCAAAGAATTTACTAATTCAAGCAATGGCATGATGCAAGGGAGAGCAAGCAATGTACCAACATCACACAACAAGTTGTAGTTGAGGCAGGCAATTTCTTTTGCCGCGGCTTGCTTCGCAGTCAACTCATGCTCCTTCACGGCCGCATCATCACACATCTTGGCAATCAAAGTCTTGTACTCCTACATAACTCTTCTCAAAGGCTCCAGTAAAGAAATCCACTGAGTTTTGACATTTCGGAGCATCCTAAGGTCCTATGTTTTCACAATGTCGGCAAAATTTTGGAATTCCAAGTGCCGCTTACAGCTGTGGCTAAAGTATGCGTACATTGCTTGGCATAATGCCTCAAACTTAGCTACAATGGGTAGATTTCATTGGAAAGAGGCTCTATGGCCAAATTAGTCCGGTGAGCCATGTAATCGACACCAAACATGCTCTTTTATTTGGACTGTAACCCCATTCCTAATGCCCTGAAACATAAAAACCCTATCCGCACTAAAACATACAAACCTCTCGGCCACTTGATTATGGTCAAATCTAGAATGGCGTGTCAACATTCCTTTTATGGCCGCTTTCACAACATTAGCCCCATTCCTGTGCACTAGTCTATTCAATGATAGCAAAATTAGAAACCCTTTTGAATCCAATGCAAATATACAAGTGAATGGAAAGCCAAGACTACCTAGTAATTGAAGTCACCTCATCAGCTGATAGGGAGAAGAAATGGGTTTGTGATATCACATGCTTAGTGTGATCAGCTAAAGCAGTGGCCAATCGGCCTGCCATGTCCCAACCACAAGCTGCACCCCAATGTTTTTTTCGGGAAATCGAGAACTGTGAGAACATCAAAGAGCTCTTTTATGTCCTCAGAGTCACTCATTGACCATCCCTGCATGAGCAACCACAATATAGCTCAAAATTGAACAAACTTTCGCTTGCATTCCCAAACTGCACCTTGTGCAACTTTTGGGACTACTGTGTCCCCACCTCTCGCCAAGCATATAAAATAAATTTCTCATTCTTTACGTGTACATTATTTGTGAGGAAATAGTACCCATATGCCACCACTTTGCCGAAGCTTGTAGTGGCTTTGCGACGTCTAACATGCTTCCACAAAGAATCGATTTTAGGAACCAAAAACTTTTCCTTCCCCTCCACTTCCAAACAGATTTTGCAATGTACTTGTTGCATGCCACCATCAGCCCCCAACACAAACTGTGTTTAAGACAGACGAGCCGCCCATGAATCTTGCCAATGCCTGTTGGATTCATAAAACTTATAGCGTTGGCAAACCAAAACATGTATAGGTCGGTGACGCCAACACAAGATCGAGTATGACAACCTCGGACACACCACGACTGGCCACGTCGTCTAAGTCACTTGCAATTGAAGCCACTATGCCTCCACGCGCTGGCAACACCGCGGAGGTGTTTGCGAGCATGGGCGTTGACTCCACCACGAAGATGTCTACGAGTATAGGCATTGGCTCCACCGCGGAGGTGTCTACGAGCACTGACGTTGGTTCCAAGTCGCAAGACTCCAGCAATGCGGCTAGAGGCGAGCAGCAACTACCATCATAACTCTCCATAGCAACTTGCGTGGTAGCGAACTCTAGCTCCAAGTCAACGGAAATCTCCACCCCGTCCCCACACTCCCTACCAGCATAGAGGAACTTGGTTAGAATTGCATGATAAGGCGCCATACAATGTGCCCTAACAATCTTGAAATCAAATTGTACTCTTTGGTGTTACTAAAACCAACAATTCAAACTTAACTTAAGAAAAAGAAATGGACTGATCAATTCAATGCCGTGACTACAAGAGAATGACAATGCACAGACACCACCCTATCAATGCAACACAGATCCCTACGATGAAGAAAAAAAAAATTGGACCTAATAGTCAAATGTTCTGACTACAACAAAACACCAATGCAAAACATACATCACCCTATCAATGCAGAATATACAACATCCTATCAATGCAAACACGCCCTATCAATGTACATCCCCACTAACAGAGATACCTACTAATAATTTTATTTTTCTTAGGACTTATCAATTCAAAACTCTGACTACAAAACCACTCAAATGTATTCCGATCGGACCTATCAATGTAGACATAGACACAGATTGGACCTACTCCAACAAAAAACAAGTTCTCAATTCAATGTGGATTTATCAATGTAGACATAGATCGGACCCTGAAATGCAAAAGAACACCAATGCCTAAAAGGTGTTTTTCATAGTAGGGTGTCCAAAATGTATAGTGTGACATCGCATAACAAGCAAACATTTTCTATTGGTCATTGAAATTATTTTCTGGCAGAAAGTTAACTACAGTAAAAGGTATTTTAGGATTGTATGTATATTAATAATTAAAAAACATATATAAAATAGTACTTGGACCAAAATGTAATACATTGCAGTCGGTGACGTTGTAATATAAATACTTTATTTCCTTAATTGATACGTTTCATTGAAGATATAGTAATGGCAATAATTTTCTTCAATTCCTATAACATAAAGGTATCGTATTCAAAAAAAATTCCAAAAGATTTTGTGAGCAAGGTGGATATTTGAGGTTTATGGCGACAATTTTGTTCCTTTACATTAAACGCCCCTTAAAATAACGAATTCCCAAAAACTTCTTGCGAGCTTGGTTGGCTAATTAAAACGGAGCTTATGGTATAGCTGGAATATGCATTCGACGTCGTTTGCAAGTAGATTAAATAACATCAGTAGGAATATTTCAAAAGATTCCAAAACAATATAACATATTTTGAAAGTATTCCAAAAATATTCTAAAAGATTCCATTTAACTATACTAAATTATCTTTGGTATTTTTCCTATTTCTTATATTACTTCATTAGTGCAAATGCTTTACAACATTAGAAATTTTTTTGTTGAGAACTATGACACCTTAGCGTGAAAACACCCTAAAGCAAGAAAAGACCAAAACACCAATGCAAGGCCACTGGAATACAAAGAGATGGGTTTAGAACACATAGGCAATGGGAGCTGGATTTTAGAGGCATGTGCTCCAGTTCCAAGCTTTAAAAATTGTAAAACGCCAATCAATCAGCCTACCCTAATCCTGCAAAAAAAAGAACATCCAAAATGCAAGCACGTCACGAGATTCAAAACTCTAAGGCACCACTCTGCAAAAAAAAATTAGGCGTTGTTCAAGCACTCAAGGAAAACTACTCCCTAAAGCCTAAACTCACGAAAAATGGATTGGCAAACCTAGATAGAGTGCCCAAGCAAGAGTGGTGAGGCAAAGCCTCGATGAATGAGCGCTTGGTGAATGCTTCATCGACCTCTGAACTATTTTTGCAATCTACACGCTTGAGCACAAGCTAAGAATGAGGGGGACGAGGCCGTTTGAATGAAGAGAAGGTTGGAGGGGGGAACAGGCAATGGAAAGGGCCCATGTAGTCGGGACATGACGTGATGGGACTACCATGGTGGCGGCCAAGGTGGCATAGACCACGTCAATCGGCATGTGCTGATGGCGACGGCCACACTTTTTTTTAAACATTTTCACTGAGTTAAATTGACCAAGTAAAATCCAATGTAAGATTGTGGCAAAATTTTGCCAATAATAATTTCGCTAGTTTAGCATGAAGAAAAATTAGACACCGTTTGTTACGATAGAATGCCTTCAATCCACCCATTTAAAATGTTGTGCTTGGAATATTTTGAAAACTTACTCAAGACTATTTTAACTTGTAGGCAAATAAGATTCATGAATGAAATGGCCTACATTGTCTATATACAATAAAATGGTGTAGCAATTTTAAAGATTGAGTTGATTGGCATTTGGAAAAACCATTGCTAGGTTGGAAAATAGAATTTAAATTTTTTTAATTCAAGCTTACCTATTTTTTTAGCTGATGCAAATTCACCATATTTACACGTTTACATTTTACCCAATTTCACAAAGATGGTCCACAACATTTTTAATTCCTAAGCAACTATTTGGACCAAAGTATCCATTTCTAGATGAGATAGATAGAAACTCCGGTCCTCTTTCAAAACCGGCCTAAATAAAGTGTTTGCTCGTAATGTTAATGATCCAGTGCCGACCGGACAAAGGACCATTGGAATATCCATTTCCACATCTATAGAAGTCAACTTCAAATGAATCAAGGAAGTTTTTAGGAAGATCATCTAAAGCACCAACAAAAAGAAAGAAGTTTATTCTACAATATTGGATGGTATAGATGTACCTAGATGTTTTTATTATTAAACTTTGAAGTTGAAAACGCATATTCTTACTTTCAGTCAAAGCACTAAGGAAATGTTTAGATTGTGTACATCTTTCCTATCTTAAAATACTTATTTACTTAGATGTCGAGATCCACCTTTTGGCATGCTAAACAATGATAATGTAGAGGCACCTAAGACTGCCCAAAATTTAAGCTATTGTGGTTGGAATTTTTGAAAATAAAATTGGGACTATTTTTTACTACTAATAATAGACAAATAAAAGTTGTTTTTTTCTTCCCAAAAATTAGTACATCTTAGTGGGTATGCACAGATAAACCAAAAAAAAAGAAAAAAAACTCAATCTCAATGGAACATGTCTTATGTGCTTTCTCAGTGCTAAAATCTTGCCTAGTTCTAAATTCTTTCAAAACAATCACTATCTAGTGAGTCAGTCCCACACAAATGAAATTCTCTGTTGAAATGTAAGATGTGAAATTTACAGTGTTGTCACCAACTATCTATAAAATGTACAACCCAAAGGATGAATAGAAAAGATACAATAAAAATATTCTATTCATGGTGGTGTTCATTAGTTGTCCAAAAAACATTCCATTAAGGATCCAAGGGGGTCACTATCAAAAAAAATTAACAACTACATGAGTTCATATATAAGAGTCCATTTTCTTCATCCAAGAATAAAATTTCTACCTAAATATAAATTTTTAGATGTAATATAGGATATTATAATTCAAGTAAATAATAATTCAAAAATCTACTTAGAATATTCCTAGAACTTTTCTAAACTGATAGCCCCCATGTCATGTAAATAGAGATCATCATACACAAGAGATCAAATACCATAAACCATCATCGAATATGCAATGAAAACCAAACGAGAATGCATAACATACACACTCTCAAAAAATGAATGTGTATGTCATGCACTCTTGTTTGGTTTTGATTGCATATTCCATGATGGTTTATAGTACTCGATCTGTTGTGTATGGCCAGACAACCCTGAAAAAACAACATTTATTATAAGCGAATTTGAACATTTAGTTTTCAACGTCAAGAGCTCATTTGGTGATAGGGTGTGGATCAACCCTTTTCTATTGGGCTTTTTAGTACCACAGTGCCACAGTGCAACAATAAAAAAGCTCTAGCTACAAAACAACCCAGAACTCAAATTTAGAATTTCAAATTAACTTCAAATTTTTATAAACTATTGGATGAAATCACCAAAATTGGATGAAAATAACATCAAAATGTGAATGAAAAACATTTCTATCCAAATTATGGATGAATGTAGAAATGTATGTTTCTACCGTATTATTTTGTATCACCAGTTTATCACTCTCTGAAAATGAAAAAGGGCTGCTGCAGATGCTCTGAGCGGCAGTGTGGCCCTGAGTTCTTTAAACCCGAGGTGAGCTCACCGGCAATGATTTATGGAATGCCAAAAAGGCTAGGAATTGACGTTTCTTGGTACCCCGGGGAAGATGCTCAGCACCCCGGGTAACATTCTCTATACCCTGGAAAAGATGCTTTATACCCCAGGGAAGATTCTATGTACCATGGGAAGATGCTATGTACCCTTGGAAAGATTTGATGAACCCTGGGAAGATTCTACCCAACAAACGGATATCGGGTGGTTAGTATATTTCAACAGGGTATCAGCTTGTATTCGTATGCGTACAGCTTTTAAATTTCAACCAAAATACATCCCATCTGCCCGACGATCCATCTATACCGTCTATGTGAGTTCATCGTCTCCGTCCATCTGTTTCATGTGAAGGCACCACCACAAACCCCAAGCTTTGGCCACACTCTTCGCTCTTTTGCCGCACTCCTCACTCTTTGAGTTGCAGGCTGCGGCAATAGACATCAGTTGCGTCTCCACCTCCGTCTTTCTGTGTTGGATGCGTTTTTGTTGTTGTCGGTCTTAACCCTAGCTTGCTCTCTCTCTCTCTCTCTCTCTCTCTCTCTCTCTCTCTCTCTCTCTCTCTCCCGTCTCAACTAAATTGTGTCATGCGCACTATTGAACAGACAAGGAGAAAAGGAAAAAATTTACATATACTTAGGGTGTCATGCGCACTACATGAACAAACAAGGAGAAGGAAAATTTTGGTATCACCCGCTGGTACATATACTTAGGGTTCAGCTATGGTATCTGGCAGAATACGGGCTTTGGTTCTTGGCTACTAGGATGATACTTGGACGATACCATGTTGGCATTTACATAGGGTATATGGCCGGGTACGGACCTCGGTTTTTGACCACTGGCCTGACACTAGCTTACGTGGATGGTTCTTCTGGCCCCTCCTTGTCTTCCTCGTTTTTGCTGCCTTGAGCTTGCATGACGTAGGGTTACTGAGGGAGTGACGCTGCTTGCTTCAGGCTTTTCTTGGTCCCTGATTCCAGGCCTGCTCCTGATTTCTTGCGCGCGTGTGCCGTGTGTGATTCTCTCCGGCTCACAACATGGATACCAAAATGACACAGCAGGTGCTGTTGTGTGTGTGTAAATATTACGAGAGATGTATCGTAGCTTGTGAGGGGTACCTGAAGCATGTGGACTGTGTCGTTGCATGTCTTCTGTTCTTGATCTTGGTTGTTGTTTGTACGTGATTAAATTTTAGGATAGGATAACAACTTGAAGCTTTGCTGTTGACACCTCGTGTACGTCTACTAACACTCACGTGTGATTGTTGGGGGCATGGGCACAAGTGAGGCAGGGCTTCCCAAAATTTGATTTCTGCACTTTTCTTCTCAAGATCTCGTACCTTTGACCTTGAACTCATGCTTGTATCATGTTTCTTGAAGATCTTTCTTTCTGAAATCACCATTCAATTTTATGCATGCGTTTTGCACGTTATGTTGTACAGTTTTGCAATTCTTGTTATATACTTTTTCAAGCTTTCTGGGTTTCTGGCCAGAAGTGAGTATATACTGGTATGTTTGATGAGTGCTATGCAAGAATGGTTCAGGTTGAACCCACCATTCTATGAGTAGCTCTACTTGATTCTAAGTATGCTGGAATAGTAGTCTTACAGAGGTGAGGTACAATATAGCTTTGCATGAAAATTTAATTGTACCCTCCCTCCCACCCGGTCCTAAAAGAATGCAGGTGATTATGGTTGGTCATTCTTGATCTACATACTGTGAAGATTGGATTGCACTGTCCACAACTTGCATCATCTAATAGATAATCGTCATATATTGTTTGTGAACTCTCATGGATAGGTTCGGTTGCTCTTGCTCCCGGACTGTTAGGCAATCAAAATTATGCTAAATAAATTTAGTAAAATCTTGTCTTGACTCTTGGCTTGACATGAAGTACCCAGTCTTGGGGTGACAAAGTCTACTCTCTCTCTCTCTCTGTTTTGGCCTGGACTTTCATAGTCCTTTTTATTCCAATTCAGGTATATTTATATATATAATATGTATACTTTCTATACCTCAATATAAGTATATATAGCACAAGAAATATTCCCGGGATATATTACAAACGATTAATTGACCACCGGCTAATGACTGTTATTTATATTTAATTGTTTCACACGACCCTTACGAGAATACTACAATCTTTGTATTCTTGAAAGTACAGTAATTACTCCCTCAAGTATCATAACTTCCAATGGGTACAACTGCCCCATGGGTTTCAATCTTGAAGGACCAGTGTACTTGCTGGATTAACCAGCAAACCCATAGCCGCCCAAGTATGAGTCCCTGGTACCATCATAACCACACATGGACGACAACTGGCCGACGGGTGGATTTTTCATCCTTCTTGTTTGTCCCACAGCAGGGTTGTAACCACAAGCGTACACTAAGTTAGGCCGGTCATTTTACAAGCGGCTTCTCTGCACTTTGTTGATGCCTGACGCTCTGGTCTGAGGCCTGACGAGCTTTTCTGGCTCCTGACACATTGCCCGGCTACAGTACTGTTGCTTTGGTGTGGTGGGTCACTATGTGTGTTTTTTGCTCACTTTACGTGGCAACAACTTGCTTGGTCTGCACGACGTGCTGCGCATATCCGGGGGAATTCCTTGCTACTACAGTGCACCAACGGTTCTCCTGTAACTATGGCCGAAAAGGTTTACTGTTGCCACTATGAGAGTGATTATTAGTGAGAGCAGATGGTGATTCATTTCAAGATAGTTCTTGCTTTTTCTTGCTTTTGTTGCGACAAGGATAACAACTGGAGTACTGCTTAAGACACCATGCACACGACCGGAAACTGACGGCATGTTTGTTTTGTGGCCATGGGTGCAGGTGAGGCAGCTCCCTCAACATTAGTTTTGGAAGATGCAAACGGTTCTTCTGTCTTAATCCGTTTAATACTACAGAACTAATATAGCTAGGGTGCTTTATAGGATTAATAGCTTCTCGTTCTATTTTCATATATTCATGAGTTTCGTTGCATTTATTTGCTTGCACTGGCCTTTGACTATTACTGTGCATTCTTGCACACACTGAATACCTCTGATACCATAACAGGTTCTCATGACATGATAATTCATGTATGAGTCTAGTTTCTTTATTCTCACCGATACCCGTTGATGTTAAAAGTAGTGCTCCAAATCATGTGTTTCTTTACAAAATCACATACCACACCAGTACCCGTGAATAGCTGAATGTGAACTATAACAGTGCAACGTTTGAGTACCCTGGCAATGTTCTTTGTCTGGCTCAATTACCGAGCCTTATATGGCAGTAATCTTTGGTTTATCATACCGATTACCACTCCTAATCACTTGTTTCTTTAGCTTTTGATCCCTGTGGATGCATTATGGTTCGACTGTTTGCATGCATATAAAATATGCTTCCAGATTACGCAGTTTGATCACATGAACGGTACTTGGTCCGGTTCAAGAATATCTGATATTCCCTCCCGACTCTTTTTGCAAGCTTCAGCAATGCTTGATGACATGATTTTTAATCGTGTCTAACTTTACGATCTTGATGAGTTATTTACTCGAGATTGACGTCGGAATATAATATATTTTTTGACGAGCTTTAAGATCTTGCTGTTATTCTACTCGAGATTGACGTCTGAATATAGTATTTGATGACGAACTGATTCTCGGATGAATGCAAGTATATGAGCTTGAGTACCATGTTCAGCAAGTCAAACGTATGAACCTTAAGAAGCCAAGGTCAAAAATATTGCTCCAAACTAGGTGACTGTAATTTCTGGTCCCTGGTGATGCACTGGATTCCGAGTGAATGTACAACGTAAGACTTGGCACCACAGTGCATAGCTCGATAGCACGAGCTTTACCTGGTCTGGTTCCAATTATACTTGATGTTCCCTCCCGCCCTCCCAGCTTGTCTTGTATTGTTCTACAAAACTCGATAACATGGTACTTGAATGTTACGATCTTTACGATAACATACGTGGTAGAGATGTCTGTTTACAGGAATCTTTATGTCTTGTACAGTTAGAGCATGCCTAGTAGTAGGGTGTAAAAATCTACTCTCTCTCTCTCTCTCTCTCTCTCTCTCTCTCTCTCTCCCTCTCCCTCTCCCTCTCCCTAGCCTAGGTACAGTCGTATCTATCACATAAAACACGAATACTTGAGATACACATATATTTGTGTATGAGGGTCTATTTCTTAAAAACGAATAAAATACTCTTTATTTTATTCTTTACTAACAACCGATGACGATATAGTGGCAACGTTCACTACATGTATCGTAACACGTAAATATGGGTGCTACATACCCGGTCTTGGGTATAATATCCACATGTGTGGGTATAACATACCATGATCATGTATGATTGGATATCAATACGGTATTGCTGGCAACTGTGAGCTTTGTTTTCCCGCTCTATGTACAGTACTTCACCGTCGATCGCTCATACAAGTTCTTTCCCCTTCACGCAACTTCTTGATAGTCTCCTGAGCTTCTGTAGCTCTTCCGTTCATGCTGGGTTTATGCCGATTCATTCTCATGAATCACACTTAATTTTCCAGAGCATTTCTCCTACCCACTTGAGACTGGCGCACTTCCTTTGCCTCTTGGAAGTTGCGGCTGTACCACGTTGAGTCTGCGAAGTTGCGGAGCCCTGCACCACGTTGTGTCTGCGATTGTTCTTGCGGCACACGGGCATGTTGGGGCTTTGATCGTTGCCTAGAGGTGCAGGGGAGCAAATACGGGTTCATAGCAATGTTGTTTTCGTTTTCACTCTGGTTGTTATGGATCTGACAATGGACACAGAAATGATCCCTCAGGTTCTTTATTCGAGTTTTTTTGATTGCATGGGAACAGGAACGTAGTGTAGTTGCTTTTTGCTTCGTAATTGGATTGAATCCTTTACGTGAATTCTTTGCTTGCATACTCGCAGTGTGACCAAATCTTTGGCTAGGATAACAACTTGGAGCCACGTTGAAGACACCTTGCATGCATCCCGTAACTAACTTCATGTTCGTTGTGGGGTATGGGTGCAGGTGAGGCATGACTCCTCAAGATTCGACCACAACTTTTTGTGTGCATGTTCAATCATTTTGCTTTATGAATTCATAATTACACCATCTTGTTGATCTGTTGCACACTGATCATTTGTAGTTCCACAGTACATTACTTGTTTTGCAAGATTCATGAGATCTTGTTTTGTTTTCATTGCAAGGATTCATTGTCTCTTCACCTCATCTTTTCCTCGCTCTATAAAGTGGTTCTCTTAATTAAAATACCTCAATTCTCATGAAAACAAGTCAAACTCTTGACATAGTTTGCAAGTTTTATGAGTTGAAGGATACAAGAACGAAACTCTCAATAGAGTTCACTTGCTTAGTAGAGTTTGAAAAGGTGGCAACTTCAAAAAGCTTTGGAGTTAAAGAGGTGCTTAATCTCATGCCTTCACTCATAAGAGAACTCATGCTTTCACTCATAGTGGGGCTTTAGTTCACGGTTGGAGGAACAATATGTTGACTTCTTATGCTAACCAATTTAAATTATGAGAGTTTGAAAGGGTATTGAATTGAAGGAGAGCTCTTATGTATGATGCTTTCTTATGAAATCGTTCAAGTGAACTCCTTGCATGATTCCATTACGGCCTCTATGCATAGTGCCGGTTGGTCACGTTTATATTTATATTTACGTTTATATTTTCATGATATAAATAATACCCACCCTCCCTCCCGGACAAAAATGCTACTAAACACAATTGTGTCAACTAGACTGTTCATACTTGAATTTAATAATTGCTACGTTTCTTGGACTTGTAGTTTGCCTTGACTTTTGGAAAGCCAGAAAGTACCTTGTCTTGGGATGACTTGACAAATATATCTCCCCTCTGCATTCTATCCATTTGGAAATGGTGAATTTCCAATGCTTTCTGATATTTCAAACTCATGGTTTACCTTTTACAGGTCTATAGTGGAGCCACTGTCCACGGCCAGTGGGCACCAGATCTTGTAGCGCTAGGATATGCGGACCCTCTGCCGGCTCCATCGCTTGCTGTCCAAGCTACTCTCGCATCACTCAAAGCTCCTGAGATCCACTCTTTCGTGCAGGAGCAGGATCAAGCTGCCATTTTGGACTGTGACGAGGAAGGTGATCATGCTCCTCTTTTGTTATCTACTCTCGATTTATCTCAATGGACTCTGATTCTAAATCTCACCATTAGAGAATCGGCAGAGAAAGCCCTCGCGCAATTGCAGATTGCCCATTCACAGCTTGCAGACATTCTGGATTGGGAGACGGAAGAGCTTATGCAAGCCGAGAAGGATGCAGTTCTTGTGGACACGGCCATCAAGAACGCGAATCCCCATGAGATTTCAAAGCGCACCACCACGTTGTCTGGGCCTTCCTCAGCTGCCAACCATCCGTTTTTGAGTGGACTCAACATCGAACCGTCCCAGAAGGCAGCGCTTGAGGATCTTGTTGAGACGATACAAACTTCACAGGCGGAAAAAGACCTGGCTTTATTAATGGCGTCTGGAAAGGGACCGGTGGTTCCGTTCACTCCACCGCGATCGATTGAGGCACAAGTTGCTGCCAAGGCACATCGATGCTGGGGTTTGGTCAATATTAACCTGCTTGCACCAATCTCGATCCCAATGTGGAAGACTTGGTCGAATATGGCGAATGCAGAAGTGGAAACGCTGAGATCTCATGCCATCAATGGGACTGGTATTCTACGTGAAGGCCAGCCCATTCCTGGTGCCTTCCCATTGAGTCTATATGACCATCAGAAGTGCCCATCCAGTGATGTAAGGATTCTCACCAAACAGGCTCTCAATAGCAATTATGGACGCATTGAGAAATATTCCTCGGCTCTTTGGAACTGCCAGAGACCCTATTTTCGATGCACATGCAAGCCTGATACATCCAAGGGTTGCAAGGGAGACGTGATGTGGTTTGATCAGGCAATCTGGTTCATGGCCAATAATTTACACATATTTTTTGATCACGAATATCCCACCCTAGCTGCAAAGTTTGCTGCCTTCATCATTTGGCTCAGCGATGCTGCACGTGTAGCGGTACGCCACCAGATCATCTTTCACTATATACGTGATATGATGGTGGAAGCTTCACTGCAATTTGCCACCGACCCAACCGTCAAGCTGTTGGCATCACACCCACCAGGTGCGGGCGTCAGACAAATTGAGCGACTGATCAAGCCAGCAAACTTTTCTGCCGCAAATCCCATCACTCCTGGACCTGGCAATTCTCACAAGCGGCCTCGTTCCATGATCAACTGCAATGTGAGCCCAGGCCTCAACAACGAGGCTACGCCTCCTTATCCTCGCAGTGCTCCACGCAGTACATCTCGTGGTGGGCGCGGTGGATACAACCGGCGGTATCGCCCGGCCTCTCAGTCGGCTCCCCAGATGCGTGCTCTTCCCCGTGCCGGCCCCAACGTGCGACCCAACAGTCCTTCTTCCAATGCAAATGAAGCTTTTGTCTTCACAGGCCCTGCATACAGATCTGCTTCAGCTCCTCGTAGTATGGTGCAGCACTCTCCTGCAGAGTCCTACCCGGCTCACTCCCGAGCACCCTCGGCTAGCCTGTCCCAACAGAATGCTCACTCGCCCACTCCTTTGCGCAATGAAGGCATATCTTCGGCGAAGACTTCTTCCCGCTTTGAGCGCTCTGCAATGAAAGGCCGAGTCTTGGATTGGGACAACTTCGGTAATTGAAGTTTTATCGATATGTGCAGACACACCAAATAGAATTCTCGTGAAGGATGCATATGGACGACGACAACTCAAGCGCATTAAGGAGAAGCAAGCGGTCATGTACCTGCCGGTGTTTTACTGCAGCCGAGCCATGGAGTGGATTAACCTGCGACAGTCTCTCAGAGAAGTCCTTTCTCACTACAACCTCCTTGATCAAGTTAACATAGACTCCGTTGCTTTTTCCTGGTCATACGATAGGAATTTAGCTACATGGTTCTATAAACCATCAGATGTGTTCAAACATTTCTCGTTTATACATCTACTTGATCCAGAGGAATCGTGTGCATGTACTTCTGCTAAGCGTTTTCAAAGTTTTCTTGACCCTCTTACAGCAACTGAATGCTCTGATTATTCTAAACCAATGCCACATGTCCGCACCATGGATCTGCGGATTATACAGCATCCTAAGCTGCGTGAAGCCCTTGGGCAGGGCTTGAATCACATTCCCCTCTCCCCTACTGATATCACCCAAGCGCTCAAAATTGCTGTCGATGCATTCGCTCGATTGTATACCATACTAAGGCTTGAAGAATATGCTTTGGACCTATGTGAAGCCACTGCACTCTTCAAACGATTTTGTCTTGACAAACTACGCAGTGCAGCACGAGCAAACCGGTTTGGATTTAAAATATCCGGCCCTGCACTTTTCATGATACCAACAGTGCATGACGAGCTGAAATGGCTCCTCTCTCACCTGTACATATCGGGCTTGGATAAAGCTAATAGTAATCCGTGTTTCATGTGTGTGAAACATATTAGATTACAAGCTTTCCATCGTTTATCAAGTGAGGATTTCACACCATGTATGGACGGCACTAAGTGGTCTCTCCCTACGTCTGTCTTTGACACAGTTAAAGATGACCTGGTGCGACTTTTGCCTGAGGCTCCTCCAAAGCATAACGCTTTACCCTTCCTCATGGCCTCATACAAACAACATAAACTCAAATACAGATGGCTCACAAACGCTTTTCACACAGTGTACACGAGTATAGCTTCATTGCTTACCATTGCCACTATGCAGGTTCTCGAAACGTTTCGAACCTGGGCACGAAAAACGGTCGCAGGATACCGTTCTTTTCTCAAGACCAACACATCCATTTTTTGGATGGTTGATTCGGTACTCCAAGTGACACTCAATCTCCCACATGAAATACATGACATTTATGTGGCTGACATCACCAAGTGTTTTGAGTCTATTCCTCTTACCGGCCCTGATAATCTACTTGATGCTATCAAGTTCATACTAAAAATGGGATATAAGGAAGCAGCACTCCTCCACCCCAAAACAGAGACTAAACTATGGATTAAGATCTCACAGGATAACACTCCTATATCAGCTTGCTGGGGTACCATCCAACCACGGTATGGATGTTGGATACCTATGTCGCAAGAGAGATTAATCAGTTTACACTGTTGGCTCATGAATAATTGCCTGGTCACTTTAGGGGACCGCGTATGGCGCCAAGCCAAAGGTATCCCTATGGGCTTCAGTTGCTCCCCTCTATGGTGCAATATTTACCTTACATCATATGAGGTTTCGTTCATTCAACGATTGGCAACTTTAGGTCGGACCGACCTAATGACCAAATTCCAACATGCTTTTCGTTACATTGACGACCTATGCTGGCTAAATGTACAAAACCCTCACGAGTTCCTTGATCCTTCTCAACCACGCACACCAAGCAATCCTTTCTGGATTTATCCCCTCCATGTATTGGAGATTAAACCTGAGGTTGAGAAGTTTGCCACAGATGATCCCCATCGAGGCATCTCTGCCCACTTCTTGAATGTCCAGTTCGATCTCCACCTCAAAGACCCAAACTGCTTCCTAATTAGGAAGTTTGACAAACGCCGGGGTCTACCGTTCAAATATACCCAATTTATTAAATTTCACTCCAACCGCCCTGTGAGAAATGCATACAATATCATTGTCTCACAGGTTCTACCAATCCTATACATCTCCAATAATACGGAAGCTGCCATTGATGAGATCATGGACTTAATTTGTATTCTGGTGAGTAATGGATTCCAGGAAAAACGACTCCGACAGATAGTGATCACATGGCTCAGCCGTGGTCATTTCCCGGAAACAAAGGTTGATGTGATATCCATCACTCATAAGTTAGGCAAGTAACTATCTTCAATCCTGAAGACTAAGTGATACTTCCCAATTCTCAATTTTACATGGTACTGTTACTACATATGGTGTTTTTTACTCATAAAAGCTTCATTAGCTACACTAATGGGAGATGATTTCTATTACCTACATTAATAGTTATTGCATAAAGAAGAGCCTGGTATGCACCTCTGTATAGAGTGTGGACATACCAGGTCTCATTCTATCAGAGCATCGCTTACCAGGGGTTTGGTGGCGGGTCCTCTCCCTCTCCCTCTCCCTCTCCCTAGCCTAGGTACATTCGTATCTATCACATAAAACACGAATACTTGAGATACACATATATTTGTGTATGAGGGTCTATTTCTTAAAAACGAATAAAATACTCTTTATTTTATTCTTTACTAACAACCGATGACGATATAGTGGCAACGTTCACTACATGTATCGTAACACGTAAATATGGGTGCTACATACCCGGTCTTGGGTATAATATCCACATATGTGGGTATAACATACCATAATCATGTATGATTGGATATCAATACGGTATTGCTGGCAACTGTGAGCTTTGCTTTCCCGCTCTATGTACAGTACTTCACCGTCGATCGCTCATACAAGTTCTTTCCCCTTCACGCAACTTCTTGATAGTCTCCTGAGCTTCTGTAGCTCTTCCGTTCATGCTGGGTTTATGCCGATTCATTCTCATGAATCACACTTAATTTTCCAGAGCATTTCTCCTACTGTCACGGACATACATTAGAAACTTCTAGAAGATTCCTTGAAGATTCTATAGAATATTCTTTAAAGATTCTTTTAGAAGGTTCTGGAAGATTCTTAGAATATTCTTAGTATATTCTAATAGATTCTAAGAAGCTGCTCGAGAAGCTTCCTGGTTAGTGGAAGTTGTTTGAGAAGCGTCCTAGTTCACAGAAGTAGCTCGAGAAGCTTCCTATCCAGTAGTATATATAGGAGTCGAGGCTGAAGGGTTCTTCAGTCTCGACAACGCATTTCTTAGAGCTCTAGCTCACCTCTCTTGGTGTTGTTTGTGTACTCATCTGATCAATCTAGTTCTTGCATGTTCTCTCTGAACTTCTTGTTTAGATTTATTGTGTGTATTTCCGTGTCCGTAACAGTTTGTCGAGACTGATTTCATCTTAATATCAGAGCTGGATCCTTCTTGCTTGAGAGCGGATCACCCCTCTTCTTGAAGGTATTCTAGCGCTTTAGAGGTTGCGGATTACTTTCCTCTAAACTGATATTTTCTCAATTTCAATATCAGAGCTTAGTTTTTCAAAGGCAGAGAGTGGACTACTCCTTCCTTTAAAGATACTTAAAAGTTCTAAGGGTTGCAGATTAGTCTCCCTTGGATTGGTATTAATTCCTTCTTTTTAGCAAAGCTAATAGAAAGGACTATTAACATCGATTTCAGAATCTTGCCTTCTTGATAGAGCGTGGATTACCCCTCTTCTTGAAAGCGTTCTTAGAGGTTGCGGATTACCCTCCTCTAAAGCTGAGATTTTTTAGTGTTTTATTTTCTCTTTTCTCCAAATTAGTTTTAGTAATAGATAGTGTTACCATCTTCTCCAAAGATTTAACAACTTTTTCTTTTCTAAAATTCAATCGATTTATCTCCTTAATATGGAAGTAAATCAGGCCATGGATAGTGCATCGCCACAAATAGAGAATAGAGTGGCAACTCTTGCAGATCTTCAAGCTCTTATGAATAGTGTGCGGGAGGAGATCGCATTTCTTCGCAATCCAAGTAAAGAGCCTCAAATTGATCCAATGACTGAAGAAGCTAGACGAGAAATTCACGGCCTACAACAAGAGCTTGTTCGATTAAGAGAAGCAAGACATGTATCACCCACGACCCTAATAGACAATTCAAGGCCTAGTACAAAAGAACCAAAAGCAAGTATGCCAGACAAGTTTGATGGAACAAGAACCAATTTCCGAGGTTTTGTGCAACAAGTACGGCTTTATCTACGCCTATATCCTTCTCGTTATCCAGATGGATTTACTCAAGTTGCTTTCATAGGTACACTTTTATCAGGAAATGCTCGCTCTTGGTTTGCTCCGCTATTGGAGAAGGATTCTCCAATACTCTATAACCTAGAGGCTTTCATGGAAAGATTTACTGCTGCATTTGGAGATAGCGATCGAGAAGGAGTAGCTGAAAGAAAGATACAAAATTTGCGACAAGGATCACGTTCTGCTGCAATCTATGCTGCAGAATTCCAACAACTTACATGTGATCTTGATTGGAACGATAAGGCGTTTATGACACGATTTCGATATGGACTGAGAGATGATGTCAAAAACTTGTTGATCACTATGCCTAAAGTGGATACTTTAGAAGAACTTATATCTCAGGCAATTATTTGTGACAACCGCCTTTTTGAATTACGACAAGAAAGACGATCAGGTTGGAGAAATGAGGGAGCATTTGTTGCATTTTCAAAAGGTCCAGAAAATCACTCCACAGGTCCTGAACCTATGCAAATTGATGCGGTACGTTTCAAGCCCCTCACAGCTGAAGAAAAGAAGCAACGGTTTGAACAAAACTTGTGCTTATATTGTGGAGAGGCGGGCCATAAAGCTACAAATTGTTCGAAGAAACAGAAGACTCAAACAACAAGACTGAGGAGTACAAGCATACAGGAAAACGAGGACGCCCAGCCACAATAGGGACTGTGCGGCTGGACATCTCAACATCCAAAAATAATCTAGGTCCCTTCCTCTCAGCTCAACCTTCAGATTGTTTTATGGTACCTTTACATTTTGGTATTCAAGAACTTCAAGTTAATGCTTTATTAGACTCGGGTGCATCTGCTTGCTTCATAGATGAAGAGTTTACCAAGCTTCACAATATTCCTCTTGTGAAGAAACCAAAGCCTGTCCATGTAGAGGTCATAGACGGACGACCATTGTCTTCGGGCAATGTTATCCATGAAACTAAACCGTTGAAGATACGTCTTGAAAACCATGAGAGCAACATTGTGTTTAATGTTATCAAGACCCCTTCATGTCCTGTCATTTTGGGACTATCTTGGCTTGATAGATATAATCCATTAATAGATTGGAAGTTGCGGAAAGTAACATTTCCAACAAACTCCTTGAAGGTGGAATCTGCCAAGACAATGTCTAGAAACAAACCTTTGTTTATAGGTGCAAGGGCTTTTATGAAGGAAGCCAAGCAAAATACACCTTTTGTCATCTTTGCTACTCCGACTCGTAAAGATGCGACTCCAACTTTCGTTATTCCAAAGCAGTATGAAGGATTCAAAGATGTCTTTGAAAAGAAAAATGCTGACATGCTACCAAAACATCGACCCTACGACTGTGCTATAGATCTTCATGAAGGAATGCAACCACCTTTTGGCCCAATCTACAACTTATCGCAAATAGAGTTGGCAGAATTGCGGAAGTATATTGACGAAAATCTAGCCAAGAATTTTATTCGTCACTCAAAGTCGTCAGCTGGGGCACCGATTTTGTTCGTGAAAAAGAAGGATGGCTCTCTGCGAATGTGCGTGGACTATCGAGGCCTCAATAAGATAACTAAGAAAAACCGTTATCCGTTACCTTTGATTTCTGGTCTCTTGGAGCAGCTCGGACGTGCAAAGATCTTTACGAAAATTGATCTTAGGGGAGCTTACAACCTCGTACGAATCAAGGAAGGAGACGAGTGGAAGACAGCTTTCCGTACAAGGTATGGCCATTTTGAATATAACGTCATGCCTTTTGGCCTTACCAATGCTCCGGCTGTTTTCCAACATATGATGAATGACATTTTTCGGGAGCACCTTGACGACTTTGTTGTCATCTATCTGGATGACATTCTGATATTTTCGAAGAACGAAGAAGAACACAAGAAGCATGTTCGTTTGGTTCTTGAGAAACTACGAGAACGAGGACTCTACGCGAAGTTGGAAAAGTGTCTATTCCACCAAACGGAGATGGAATTTCTAGGGTTCGTTGCAACTACGGATGACTTGAAGATGGACCCCAAGAAGGTGGAAGCAATTGTATCCTGGGAGGTTCCGAAGACAGTTAGAGACGTACAATGTTTTCTTGGCTTTGCTAACTTCTATCGGATCTTCATCAAGAATTATTCTCGAGTCGCTGCTTCACTCACTCGGTTGACTTGTAAGGACAAGCTCGAATGGGGACCTCAAGCAGAAAAGGCATTCCAAAATCTTAAGACGACGTTTACTACGGCTCCAATCTTGGTACACCCTGACTTTGCAAAGGCCTTCTATTTGGAAACTGATGCTTCGGATTTTGCTTTGGGAGCCGTACTTTCACAGATGGGCGAAGACAGTAAGCTCCATCCAGTTGCGTTTTATTCTCGGAAGTTCTCTGCCGCTGAAATCAACTACGAAATCCACGATAAGGAACTCCTTGCTATAGTGGATTCTTTCCAAGAGTGGCGACACTTTCTCGAAGGCGCTGCGCATCCAGTGACCGTATATACGGATCACAAGAATTTAGAGTACTTCATGTCGGCTCGAGTCCTGAATCGACGTCAAGCTCGGTGGAATATGTCGTTGTCGCGATTTGACTTTGTTATCACCTATCGGCCTGGAAAGCAACAAGGACTATCCGATGCATTATCGAGGAGATTGTATATGGCGCCTAAAGCTGGAGAAGCAGCGTTTGATCAACAATGCGCTACATTGTTGAAATCGGAGCATTTTAGAATTTGCACTGCTGTCGTACCAATTGATGCGGACTTCCTCAACCAAGTACGTACTGCGACAATTGAAGATTTTGTAGCTCTTGAGATCAAGAAGTGTGCCGATAATGACAAGTTCAAGGTAAAGGGAGATCTTTTGTATTTTGAAGAGCGACTGTATATTCCAAAGGGACCAACACGACTTCGAGTTCTCCAATCTCGCCACGACTTTCCAGCAGCAGGTCATTTTGGATACAACAAGACATTGGAGCTTATTTCGCGAGACTTTTGGTGGCCCCAAATGTGGAAGGATGTGAAGGAGTTTGTCCTCTCTTGTGATATTTGTTCAAGGTCCAAGAACCCTAGGCATCGCCCCTATGGACTTCTACAGCCATTGCCTATTCCGCATCAACCATGGTCTTCAGTTTCCATGGACTTCATTACGGACCTGCCGCCTTCAAACTCGTTCGACAGCATCTTTGTTGTGGTGGATCGGCTCACAAAGATGGCGCACTTTATTCCTTGCAAGAAGACATCGTCAAGTGAGGACACAGCAAGATTCTTTCTTGATAATGTATATCGTTATTATGGTTTGCCAGATGATATTGTATCGGATCGAGGAACTCAGTTTGTTTCCAAGTTCTGGAGATCTCTTTTTGAGATATTGAAGGTGGATATCAAGCTTTCTTCGGCTTTTCATCCTCAAACCGACGGTCAGACAGAACGGGTGAATCAAGTCTTGGAGCAGTATCTACGTTGCACCATCAACTACCAGCAAGACGATTGGACCAAGTATCTACCGTTTGCCGAGTTTGCTTACAACAACACCCTTCATGCGTCGACTCAACAAACACCGTTTTTTGCCAATTATGGATACCATCCAAAGCTCGATTTGTTAAATCCAGTAGCAAATAACAACCCGGCAGCAGAAGGCTTTGCGAAGCAGCTGTCGGAACTTCAAGCTACGTTGAAACTTCAATTACGGACCGTCCAAGAATCTTACAAGAAGACCGCAGATAAATTCCGGAATGAGGCACCTACTTTCAAGATTGGAGATAAAGTATGGCTTCTCCGACGGAATATCAAGACTAAACGACCGTGTGATAAGCTGGACTACCGCAGATTAGGACCATTTGTCGTCCAGAAGCAAATCAATCCCGTGGCTTACCGTCTGGAGTTACCAGCCGTTATGAAGGTACATCCAGTCTTTCATGTCTCTTTATTGGAGCCTTATCGAGAATCATTTTTCCCTGGAAGAGTGCAAAGTCCGCCACCTAGCATTGAAATTAAGAACCACGAGGAATACGAGGTCGAAAAGGTGCTAGATTCACGACGAAGGTGGGGCAAGTTGGAGTATCTTGTTCATTGGTACGGCTACGATATTAATGAGCGAACGTGGGAGCCAGCCGAAAATCTTACAAATGCGCCGCAAAAAGTACAGGAATTTCATCAACGATATCCTGATAAACCGAAGCCATCTCGATAATAGCTTTTTTCTCAAGTTTCTTTAGACAAGAGTATAAAAGGAGGGGAGGACGCTACCTAAAACTCATAGTTGATGTTGTTATTTTCTCTAAGATAGAATAGAGTTTTATTCAAGTAGTCATAGTTTGGTCTGCAGTCATGGATAGTCAAGAGATAGATAGTATACCAGTCGTGTCATCTCAACTAACGAACCCACGAAGGCGACCCCGAGATGAAGAACCGCTTGTACCACGACGACGACGAAGGATACCAAGCAACCGATCGCTGGTGATTGTATTCGAGGTAGAGCCTGCTTTCAATGGTCTACCGGAAGGCGTGTTTGCAGGACAATTTCACAATGAAGACACGGAAGTTCATGCTTGGTCAGAAGTGGAAGGCGTAGGCCACTACCGTTGGCTTCAAGGACCAATGAACCACCTACCTCGTGAACAACAATTGGAGTTCATTGCAGACGTCATGCGACAAATCTTCATTTTTTTACGATGGTATTGACCGGCGACAACATTGCTTCTCGGAGACCTCGAAGCTAGAAGGAGAGGCGATGTCACGGACATACATTAGAAACTTCTAGAAGATTCCTTGAAGATTCTATAGAATATTCTTTAAAGATTCTTTTAGAAGGTTCTGGAAGATTCTTAGAATATTCTTAGTATATTCTAATAGATTCTAAGAAGCTGCTCGAGAAGCTTCCTGGTTAGTGGAAGTTGTTTGAGAAGCGTCCTAGTTCACAGAAGTAGCTCGAGAAGCTTCCTATCCAGTAGTATATATAGGAGTCGAGGCTGAAGGGTTCTTCAGTCTCGACAACGCATTTCTTAGAGCTCTAGCTCACCTCTCTTGGTGTTGTTTGTGTACTCATCTGATCAATCTAGTTCTTGCATGTTCTCTCTGAACTTCTTGTTTAGATTTATTGTGTGTATTTCCGTGTCCGTAACAGTTTGTCGAGACTGATTTCATCTTAATATCAGAGCTGGATCCTTCTTGCTTGAGAGCGGATCACCCCTCTTCTTGAAGGTATTCTAGCGCTTTAGAGGTTGCGGATTACTTTCCTCTAAACTGATATTTTCTCAATTTCAATATCAGAGCTTAGTTTTTCAAAGGCAGAGAGTGGACTACTCCTTCCTTTAAAGATACTTAAAAGTTCTAAGGGTTGCAGATTAGTCTCCCTTGGATTGGTATTAATTCCTTCTTTTTAGCAAAGCTAATAGAAAGGACTATTAACATCGATTTCAGAATCTTGCCTTCTTGATAGAGCGTGGATTACCCCTCTTCTTGAAAGCGTTCTTAGAGGTTGCGGATTACCCTCCTCTAAAGCTGAGATTTTTTAGTGTTTTATTTTCTCTTTTCTCCAAATTAGTTTTAGTAATAGATAGTGTTACCATCTTCTCCAAAGATTTAACAACTTTTTCTTTTCTAAAATTCAATCGATTTATCTCCTTAATATGGAAGTAAATCAGGCCATGGATAGTGCATCGCCACAAATAGAGAATAGAGTGGCAACTCTTGCAGATCTTCAAGCTCTTATGAATAGTGTGCGGGAGGAGATCGCATTTCTTCGCAATCCAAGTAAAGAGCCTCAAATTGATCCAATGACTGAAGAAGCTAGACGAGAAATTCACGGCCTACAACAAGAGCTTGTTCGATTAAGAGAAGCAAGACATGTATCACCCACGACCCTAATAGACAATTCAAGGCCTAGTACAAAAGAACCAAAAGCAAGTATGCCAGACAAGTTTGATGGAACAAGAACCAATTTCCGAGGTTTTGTGCAACAAGTACGGCTTTATCTACGCCTATATCCTTCTCGTTATCCAGATGGATTTACTCAAGTTGCTTTCATAGGTACACTTTTATCAGGAAATGCTCGCTCTTGGTTTGCTCCGCTATTGGAGAAGGATTCTCCAATACTCTATAACCTAGAGGCTTTCATGGAAAGATTTACTGCTGCATTTGGAGATAGCGATCGAGAAGGAGTAGCTGAAAGAAAGATACAAAATTTGCGACAAGGATCACGTTCTGCTGCAATCTATGCTGCAGAATTCCAACAACTTACATGTGATCTTGATTGGAACGATAAGGCGTTTATGACACGATTTCGATATGGACTGAGAGATGATGTCAAAAACTTGTTGATCACTATGCCTAAAGTGGATACTTTAGAAGAACTTATATCTCAGGCAATTATTTGTGACAACCGCCTTTTTGAATTACGACAAGAAAGACGATCAGGTTGGAGAAATGAGGGAGCATTTGTTGCATTTTCAAAAGGTCCAGAAAATCACTCCACAGGTCCGTAGTGTAGTTGCGTAGTGTAGTTGCTTTTTGCTTCGTAATTGGATTGAATCCTTTACGTGAATTCTTTGCTTGCATACTCGCAGTGTGACCAAATCTTTGGCTAGGATAACAACTTGGAGCCACGCTGAAGACACCTTGCATGCATCCCGTGACTAACTTCATGTTCGTTGTGGGGTATGGGTGCAGGTGAGGCATGACTCCTCAAGATTCGACCACAACTTTTTGTGTGCATGTTCAATCATTTTGCTTTATGAATTCATAATTACACCATCTTGTTGATCTGTTGCACACTGATCATTTGTAGTTCCACAGTACATTACATGTTTTGCAAGATTCATGAGATCTTGTTTTGTTTTCATTGCAAGGATTCATTGTCTCTTCACCTCATCTTTTCCTCGCTCTATAAAGTGGTTTTTCTTAATTAAAATACCTCAATTCTCATGAAAACAAGTCAAACTCTTGACATAGTTTGCAAGTTTTATGAGTTGAAGGATACAAGAACGAAACTCTCAATAGAGTTCACTTGCTTAGTAGAGTTTGAAAAGGTGGCAACTTCAAAAAGCTTTGGAGTTAAAGAGGTGCTTAATCTCATGCCTTCACTCATAAGAGAACTCATGCTTTCACTCATAGTGGGGCTTTAGTTCACGGTTGGAGGAACAATATGTTGACTTCTTATGCTAACCAATTTAAATTATGAGAGTTTGAAAGGGTATTGAATTGAAGGAGAGCTCTTATGTATGATGCTTTCTTATGAAATCGTTCAAGTGAACTCCTTGCATGATTCCATTACGGCCTCTATGCATAGTGCCGGTTGGTCACGTTTATATTTATATTTACGTTTATATTTTCATGATATA